>JAVYIG010004998.1:0-146821 GCA_035222895.1 Strongylocentrotus droebachiensis
TTCCTGGGGGCACTGGGGCTCCTCACCCTCCCAAAAGATGAACTACATGTGTTATCATACCGGCTTCAGCCAGGTCTCTACAATATTGCAATCTATGAAACTGCATTCCATGAATTTCTTCCTACCAGGTATCCATTTTCTTCACCTGTGTCAAATTCAACTATAAGTTTCAGTTTTGATGATTATATAAAGTTTTATCTCTACGGATTCAAATTTATTATTTGCTTATTAATTATTATTTTGTTTTTAATTTTCCAGGTTTATGACCTCATCAGTGCGCTCGGAGGCCAAGTGGGTTTATGGATCGGGGTTTCCGTCCTAACCGTCTTCGAGTTTGTCGAACTCCTCTACGATATCCTCAAATTCGGCTGCTCAAAATTGACCAAACTAGGAGAGAGAACAGTATTTGCAAAAGATTCATTAGAAATGGAACCCCGCAGAACGTAGGACACAACCTTTGTCACACGTTGTGCATAACAGTGCCTGAAATTTGAGACTAGGCTGACGGCATACTGCATGTAAGCTATATACTTAAGCTGCTCCGAACAAGGCACAGCCAAAGACAGACAGATCTAGGGTCTGCTAAAGGCTTTAGGAGTTGTGCAATATTTCGTTTGTCCTACATGAATGCGTCAGAAAAGGCAAACTACGTTTCGAAGAAAAACTTCGAGCTATTTCAAAAAATAGATTTCATATTTCCTTCTTTTCTTTCTCTACTTTCTTTCTTGAAATAATCAGACACCACCCACAGAAGTGTTTCAATTTAACGAGAAGGCAAATTACGTTCCGAAAGATCAATTTTATATTTCCTTCTTTGAGAGATGATGTGATGAACCGACGTGTGTTAGAATAAAAGAAAAACTAAGGAACATTTTATTTGTTGAAGACACTTAATATATTTTTTCATTCACTTAAAGTTTCCAAGTAATAAACATAAGTATCTTGTGTTAACTTATCAAAGATTTATAGTAAGCGCATGCAATGCACATATTTTTAAAAGAAATATTGTAAAGAGGTATCATATTCAAAGCAATCGCGCGAATATAGTGTATTGTTTCTTTATATACATATTTCAAGAGCATCACCAAGTATCATAGGGAAATTAACTTCAGTTGTATGTTGTATTCTCGTGATATCATGTTGCCTTTTAGTTATTTCCAAACAATAAACACGGAAGTAATTTGTTTGATAATTGTATAAGTGAGTTGCTGAAATGTGAGAATGCATCAAACGAAAGCTGGGAATCGATCCCTTTGTTCATGTAAACATAGTTTGTTCAGACTTCAGACATAGCTAATATCGATGCATAGCTAATAAATTATTGTTTATAAAATTGTACAATGGACTCTGAGTGCTTTTGTAAGTTTGGGAAATGAGGGAGAAAGACAGAAGAGGAACGAGAGAGTAGGCGAGAAAGGGATAAGAGAGAAGAAAAAGAGAGAGAGAGAGAAGAAAAAAAAAGAGAAAGAGGGAGAGAGAGGTCCCAAATCAGATAGTAATAAAGAGTAGTACAAAGAAGCATTGCAAAAAAGAAAAAATGTGTACTTGTGGATAATGTAAAGTCAGGAATTTGTCAGGAATTTGGGAGTGAAACAGTCTGTATAACTCGTACCAATAAAGTGTAACCTTCCAACCCCTATATCTATATATATATATATACATTTAATAACTAAATCATTCATACCCCTTTGTAAACCTGATGGTGTTTTTTGTAGCTCAAGAATTAAAGGTGGACTGGTTGATTTAGGGCCCTTGTTGAATACTTTTGAATGAAAACTTTAATATGTTACATTCCCAAATTCATAAATTGGGGACAAATAAATTGTTCACATATCTAAAAAAATTACAAAACTTGGTGAGGATATGAATAAATTATTTGTTAACTGTTTATATATTATGTATATGTATAACAGATTTGTTGTTAACCCCTTCATAACATCGTTTTGTTCAGTGGTATTCTTGACACTATTTTTTAAAAATTGTTTTATATAGCTTTCTTAACACAATGTGATCTCTTAATCTGCTTAGACTAGTAGCCAGCAAAACTATGTGTTAAAACGACTAAGAATGTATGACAGAAGAATAATATACATTATGAAGAGATATTGACATCAGATGCACAATGTACAGCCATTAATCTATACATTATTTTGATGCAAACCTCTGTTACAACCAATGCAATATTCTAACTACGCTTCAGTTATTAATGCTTAAAGATAAAGTTGAGTTCTGGTCATGCGACTGCATTGTGAAAGAAACGGTGTGGAATCGATCAGAAAAGTTGATCATCTAGCATATAAGTATTCGTGTGTATTGCAAGGTTCTGGAATCATCACAATGATAAGAAACTTGGCCAAGTCTTGGTAAAGTTACAAGCACTGTACACAGAAGGAAGCATATGGGACTACACGAACAAGTGGCGTAAAAATCCGTCCCGGTTTTTACGATGTTATACATGCCATATTAGAATATGAAGGCATTTGAATAGTCATGCTTTTTCAGGGAACATGCTTTATCTGATGTTCTTCCACCCTTGCATAATAACAATTATAATGCTCACAAATTATTTTTTCACCTCTTCCCAGAACTCAACCGGCTTCTCTTTAAAGTTGAACTAAATAGCATGTTTAGAAATTCACCTGTTGTCTTCTGTATTAAACATGACCAGGGGCGTAGACAACGGGGGGGGGGGGGATGAGGGGGATGCATCCCCCCCACCTCACAAGGTGGGGGGATGGCATGTACAATCATCCCCCCCAGGTTTTGGGGAATGATATTTGCTTACTTAATAAGTCATAATGATGATAATAATAGTAATAATAATAATGATAACAATTATAATATTAATAATAATAATAATTATGATGATGATAATAATAATCCTCATCATTATTGTAATTGTGTTTATTGTTATTAGCCGCATTCACACGGTGAAAGCCAATTCAGACGGTAAAAAAAAGAAAATCTTACAAGTATTTTGTGGTTATCTTTTGGTTTGGAAACCACAAGATAACCACAAGATTAAACAGGCGCGGATCTACGGGGGGGGGGGGGTTTAGGGGGTTTAAACCCCCCCCCCCCTGGGCGGCCCCCCCCCAAAAAAAAAAAGGAAAAAAAAAAAAAAAAAAAAAAAAAAAAAAAAAAAACGCACGCTGGAGAGAAACCCTTTCAAGTGCAAATATTGTGAGAAGATATTCAACTCATCTGGTAACTTAACCAAACACATGATAACTCTGGATATAACTGTGTATTTAACTGTTACTTGATTTAAAAGACGTTATCATGCACTGCTTTTTATGGTCTCCATTGTGTTAATAGATGCCAGGAAAACATCACTTACGGGGTTCAAATAAACACCCAAAAAAAATCGGCTCGCCGCTTCGCGGCTCGTGGACGATGCTCCGCATCGTCATTATTATGGTCAACCCCCCCCCCCCTTAGCAAAAAGCTAGATCCGCCCCTGAGTCATCCCCCCCAGGTGTACGAACCTGTCTACGCCACTGAACATGACAATGACATCATCTAAAGCAGTAATAACATGTTGCTTATTTCTTGAGCTGTAAAAGTTAAAGGGATAGTTGAGTTCTGTTGCAAAGGGCGCTACACAATATTTTTTTTGTGAGATAATAAAAAACTGAGTGTCAAATTTGAAAGAACACACAATTTAAATGACAAAATCATCTATGTTTGCACATTTTGGGGTCTAAAATTACCTTCATAGCAATTTTAGTTCCTAAAAGGGCACTAGAAATGTCATAGAAAAGAGTAAGAGCAATAATCATGCACTTTGAAGGCATTTGTGGTTTAAAAACAGAACTCAACTATCCCTTTAACAGGAAATCATAGCTGACGCATGACGGACGTACACTCTTGGATTGAGACATCTTATCATTTCAACTTCATCAAGCCTTAATTAATACGAAAATCATAACGTAGACCAACAATTAATTATTGGCAAGCACCCAAAATCAACCAGTAGATCTTATACTGAACAGTCTATAAATAGTAAGACAACCATAAGCATTAACAGACTCAAATGTCTTTTAAACAAAAAGTGAAAATGATTTCAGAGAACCTGGTTGCTATTTTTGAAGGAAATTTAAATAAAAAACAAAATAAAAGCAATTAAAATTTGCCTTAAAATTTCAAGAGTTCAATTGATATGAAGTTGAAGAAGTCAGTAACTAGTAGCAAATTATATATGTATAGGTAGAATATAGAGTTGGGCCTAAGACAGATCCCTGTGGAAGCCATCTGACAATGTATCTCACATGGTATTAGTCTTAGTTTTGGTATACATTTACCACTGTCATTTAAATATACTCAAGGCCAAAATATAGCCTTTATATACTGCAATGAATTCAGAATTTAATAACATGATCAACAGATCGATTTCTAAAGAGGGATTGCATTGATTATAGCCCTATTTGATCTCATGCTTCTCTGAAATTGAGCCCAAAACAGTTCCTGTTCGTCTTCATCATCTGTCCACCACATATGAGGGTTGTTCTTACTCAGAAACAACGTGACAAGATAGGGCAGGTCTTCATCCTCGATGTCCTCTACAAAGATCAATATGACCTTATCCAGTCCTGTCTCGTTGATATGCTCCAGCGCCAAACGAAGCTTGGTCATACACCAGACATCATACATAGACCGGTTGCTCATCAACAAGACTGTCTTGAAGCTGTTCTCAATGGCATCATATATTGCATTGATGTAGAACATTTCCACACGGAGGTCTCCATCTCCGTAGATGATGTTCTGTAGATGCGGAAACCTCTTATCCAGGACAGGTCTCAGGACCCGATCAACCCATCCCTCTTCCGCATCATGGAACATGAGGTTGAGATGAAAGTCATAATTGCCTTCCTTGAATTCTTCCATTATCTTTCCAGAGCCAGCGATTGCTAGTTTGAGAAGTAAAAACTTGTGTTTGAGCCACCAGCATTTGTGATATACCAGCACACAAACATAAATGACGATGCAAGCGAAGAAAAATAAACTAGTTATGAGTATGATATTGATGCCACAGAAAGAAGCTGGATCAAATGATAGGATTGGCATGTCAATCACTGCTTTGAAGGATTTTTTGGAACACAGAGTTTTATCAAGATTCACAAATCTTGTGTTGCTTTCATCGAGCCAAGTTCGAAACCAGCTCAATTCACAGGTGCAAGAGAAAGGATTATTCGAAACGTCTATCAATAATGATTTGTTGGTAGGAAAGAATGTATCTCTCTGAACCTCACTCAGTTTATTGCTCGATAGATAGAGATTACGCAGATTGGGAGTCGCTCCAAAGAGGTGTTTGTCCAGAATGCGTAACTTATTGTTTCGAAAGGAAAGGGAGCCAAGATTATCTAATCCAGAAAATAGATTGGCAGAGGTAGTCATGATACAATTATTGTCAAGGTACAAAGTTCTCAGAGAGGTCATGCCTTTGAAAAGACCTGGTTTCAAAATGATAATGTTCGCTCGAGATAGATCCAGCATAAGAAGCTTGGTTAGAGGACTGAAAACCCCAGGCTCTAAACCCGTCAAGTTATTTTCTCTGAGGGTGAGTTTTCTGAGAGATATCAGCCCATCAAAGAGAGATGACTGATTAGCACTGTCGAACATATCTTGGCTCTTCAGGTTATTCTTGCGCATACTGAGTTCCTCCAGGGATGCCGTGTTTGTAAACTGATTTATAGAGCCCAGTGATGCTATTTTTGTGGATGATATATTCAATTTGATGAGATTCTTCAGACCGCTAAACACATGGTTTAGAATTTCGACATTCTTTGACATGTCAGTGAGATAAAGCTCTTGAAGGGATGAGACTCTGTCGAACGTGCCTGCTGAGAACCTCTCTATTGCATTGTAGGATATGTTCAAAACTGTGAGGTTTCCTAAACACCCACTGAAAAGCTTTCCGTTGATCCGGTCAAACAGATTATGGGAAATGTCAAGAAATTGAAGTGCAGTGTTATTCCAATAAAGGCGTTCATCTATATGACGAATGAGATTGTAAGAAAGGTCAAGCTTGCTAAGGACCGACAGTCCTCGGAAAGCCACAGGATTCACAATCAAGATTTCATTTTTCGCAACGTTCAGTACTTGCAGTCGGGGGTTACACCGAAACATGCCATAGGGTAAGGCTTTTATTCGGTTTTCAGATATGTCCAAGTACATCAAGGAGTCAATTCCACAGAAAGAATCGTTAGCCATGGTTCTAATCCGGTTGTTTGCAATATTAAGAGTTCTGGTTTGACTGAAACCTCTAAAGGCATTATGCGGAATATCATAAATTGCATTCGAACTCATTTCAACATAATCTATGGCAGGGGTTGTCTTGTTGCGGAGACTAGAGGCATCGAGAGGAACAATACTTCGAATCCCACTATATGACACTGACAACTCACTGATATTAACACTACCAAGAAAGGAGCTCACGCGAAATGCCAGGAAATTGTTTTTGTGTAGATCAAGGACTCTCACTCTGTAAAGGAATGAGAACGTCCCATTTGGAAGACTCCTTAACTTATTGTCTGCCAATTTGATGTAATTTAGGGAGGAATTCTGAAGGGGTTCAAAATCAGAGGCTTGAAGAGAAGAAATGCAATTCCCACTCAAATCAATGAACGATATGTTATTTAGAAGACGAAAAGCTGTGAAGTCAACTTTCTGAATATTATTTTTATCAAGAGATACCTTTTGTAGTTGATGAAGTGTTGCCATTGCACCAGAGGGCACGGATGAAAAACAGTTTGAAGAGAGTATCAAGAGTGATAGAAGAGGGTTTGAATCAAATACACCATCTGGCAGATGGGTAAGCCTGTTCCTTGCCATACCCAAGACTTGAAGATTGGAGAGAGGCAAAAATGTTCCAAAATCTAGATGAGAAATTAGGTTTGATCCTACGTTTAGTGACACGAGCCGCGTAAGGTTATCAAAGGAATCATTCTGTAGGAGTTGGATGATGTTGTTAGACGCAATCAATGTGGTTGTGTTTAGTGGTAGATCCTGTGGAATCGATTTCAGTGTCATGTTAGAGCAGAAAGCTTTGATTCCATCAGTCTTGTTCTCCAGACGACATTTGTTGGGTTCCATCTCCCTGGTATATCCAACCGAGTGTTCTTGAAGGGCTAACGTCAACAGACATGCTGTCCAAGGAAAGACGAATAAGAGTACTCTCCATGGAGATTTCAAACCGCTTGTCAAACGTGAAATCGTCATTTTGGTAGTAGTCAGTCTATGTTTCAAATGTAAGAACTTTTCTATCAAACCATCAAGAATAATTCTCAAAATATTGGCTTAAAGAAATAGCTTTGCAAGTATACTATGAAGCAGATCCAAACCAATCAAAACGTATTTGTGAATTGTAAAATACAAGTTAATTCAGACTTATCTCATATCGACAAGAAAATACTGCATAGCAGCACTAACGACCAGATCACGTCTTGGTTTAGAAGCCTTAGTGACTCATGCCTTACAATGCCTCGACATGCTATTGACAAATTAACATTTCAAGTATCTCACGCCATCGCTGTAGCTATTTTTAGTCAAACTAAATCAAGGGCATAACAATTCTCTATCGCATCTTATGTTTTTTCTGGTATAAAACTGGTTCTGTATAGAAGGAAATGAGGCCCTTGAGGCAATTAGTTTCACTTGCAATGGCATATCAAAACTACACTGCAGAGGAGTACGATTCATCAGCTCTTGGTTTCAAGTAGAAAAATAAACAGGAATCGAAAATTATAAATCTAAACTGACTTAAATAATCACTGGAGGTTTCTATATCTATAATTGCAGGTTCATCTCATGGACCTACTATGCACAAACGATATGCTTTTGTCTGTCAACATAATTTTTTTTTCTTCATCTCTTGATAAAAGTAAGAAGCTGGAGGGAGCAGCAAAATTGTGGAATCGCAAAATTTTATAGGCACATTTCGTCTGTATTCAGGCATGGGGGTGCCCGAATGCGTAATTTCTTTTAATTAAAGGGTGTATTTTTTTATGAGATTTTTTTTAATAATAATTTTTGTAACTGTAATGGTGCACGATTTTCTTTAAGCTTGACCATTTTACTTGCTCACAAAATTTAGAAGGTGGAGAGATATTCAGGAAAGGGGTAGGGGGCTGACAAATTTGTGTATGTGCGTCTTTTAATCCATGGCTCGTTCATATTAAAAGTTTTACATCGAGATACAACCAGTTCCATCTCAGTTCCAAGTTGTTTATGGGTCTAGTATCAGTTACAAAAATACAAGGTAATCATGTGCATGTATGCATGAAAAATGAAAACGAAACTTTAGAAGATGTTTGAAGATCAATTTTACTTAAATTTACAGACACAGGAAGGAACCTTTGGGGTACAGGCCCTTTGATCATTACATAATTAGAAAATGTGCCCAAAGGTGTACCTCAAGGCAATATTTAGAGCTTTAAAAAAAAAACTTCTTTCATTCTTTCTTTTTGGTAGGTCAGAAATTTTGAGATTCTCGACCCATCCCCTGAGAAAGTATTTAATATTTCCCTCTTCTTTTCTTTTTCAGTGAGCTAGTCTCTTCCCTCTTTTATTGTTATTTATTGATTGATTGATTTATAGATTTATTTCAAAGGGTTGATTTTGAAACCCACCCCTCCCCCTTCACAAAATCCTGGATCTGCAAATAACATATTTTCTTACAAGTTAATTGACAAAGCAGGAAAACTACCGGTAAACCATAATCTGTGATAATGGACCACTCACAGCTATTCATGTTCTCTCATCATACCTCCCAAACTCGACATCATTATCATGAACCACACTTTATGTATTAAAACACAAATTAGGGAATGGTTATATAAAATACAAGAAAAAACACTTAGAAGACTGTTACCATTGCATGAAAAATAGAATTTTATTAAAACAAGTTACAAAATTTGAGATAATTATCTATCTCAAATCATTCTCAACTTTGATACAACATTAGGCCCTACCGCTCTTTTTAATATTTCTGTTAAAGGCTAAAATGGGAAATTAAATAAACATGGTAGAGTTTTAGATTCATGACAATAAATAACGGATAAAATTAGGGAATCATATTACGGCCATCGGGACATCCTTCATGTTGCTTCTTTAAAGGTAAACAGTCATTGTTAAATGTGGTGTATTATTTCAATATTTAAGAAATATATTTTTTTCATCACCAACTCAATTTTTGTGTGCCTTTGCCAAAGTTCAATTGACAACAAAATGGTAAATGTATCCAATGTAATGGAAGTGTTTTTCTTTCATAAACACACTCAAAAAAGGATATTTGGATAAGTTAGTATATAAAAAAAGATAGCCACGAATACAAGCACTTATTCAGTGATAACTGTTTTCCTGAAATGAAATCAGGAAGTATCTAGCAAACTATGACTGGCATGATCCAACTTCCGAGAGGCATCAAGGTTTTACTGCCAAGGTTTCACTCTTGGGTGTAATAATTTCTGTTATGATAATCTCTAATCACAATATCAAGCTCAGAATGATTACAGAGATTATTTCAATGTATGCTGAGGCATATATTCATTGGTGGCGCACACCTTAAACTGCTTCAATTAAACCAATTAATTATTTTACATTCTCTAATAGAAGCAAAGACAGGCATATAGACTATATCTATATCTCCAACATGTTATATAAATCTGAATTGATTAAACTCCAAATTGTAGAATAAAAAAAATATTTTGCCTTTCTTTATGACAATGTAAATGGCTCAGCTATCTCCAATCCACACCCCAATTTGTATTTATTTTCATCCCTTTCTAGAAACATTCTATATTTTGTGGTTTTACTCAAATTCACTATTGATTCAAAGTGCTAAAAATACTACCAGATGCATGTATAGAAAGGACAGACATTTCTGCGCACACTGTGTCCATTTTTGTTGCAAGACCAAATTGTGTTTGATGCGAAGAAACAAAGGAATATAACCTTAGTATTAAAATTGGCAACATGTTGAGAGTTCAAAGTCATCATGTCATGTGTATCAATGCATCAATACATCTCAATTACAGAAGACAGATTACATCAATATGTTGGTGAATTTCAACCAATACATGTACATCACATCGCTTCAACAACATTTTTGATGGCAAAAAATATGATTAGATGGAAACAATGGTTTGAAATAACTTTCCAATCTCTTTATCATGATGATTTTTGCATTATTGCATTGTTACTCTGCTTATTGACAATAAACAAAAACATTTTTACCATTTTCCAACAAAAGAAAAGGTTATTCATTTACGTCAATGTGTACACCTATGAAGCGATTTGACCCTATTTTATACATAAAAATACAATGTAGTGTTTAGTAATAATAAAAACAATTGAATATTTTCGTTCATGTATAACACAATATTGAATGAATACACTATAAATGATCTAGAAAAGACAAAATATTTCAAATTTTTGAAGGAAATTTAAATAAAAACAAAAATAAAAGCAATTAAAATTTGCCTTAAAATTTAAAGAGTTCAATTAATATGAAGTTGAAGAAGTCAGTAACTAGTAGTAAATTATATATGTAGGTAGAATATAGAGTTGGGCCTAAGACAGACCCCTGTGGAAGCCATTTGATTATGTATCTCACATGGTATTAGTCTTAGTTTTTTTATACATTTTACCACTGTCATTTAAATATACTCAAGGCCAAAATATAGCCTTTATATACTGCAATGAATTCAGAATTTAATAACATGATCAGTAGTTCGATTTCTAAAGAGGGATTGCATTGATTATAGCCCTATTTGATCTCATGCTTCTTTGAAATTGAGCCCAAAACAGTTCCTGTTCGTCTTCATCATCTGTCCACCACATATGAGGGTTGTTCTTACTCAGAAACAACGTGACAAGATAGGGCAGGTCATCATCCTCGATGTCCTCTACAAAGATCAATATGACTTTGTCCAGTCCTGTGTCGTTGATATGCTCCAGCGCCAAACGAAGCTTGGTCATACACCAGACATCATACATAGACCGGTTGCTCATCAACAAGACTGTCTTGAAGCTGTTCTCAATGGCATCATAAATCGCATTAATGTAGAACATTTCCACACGGAGGTCCCCGTCTCCATAGATGATGTTCTGCAGATGCGGAAACCTCTTCTCCAGGACAGGTCTCAGGACCCGATCAACCCATTCCTCTTCCGCATCATGGAACATGAGGTTGAGATGAAAGTCATAATTGTCTTCCTTAAAATCTTCCATTATCTTTCCAGAGCCAGCGATTGCTAGTTTGAGAAGTAAAAACTTGTGTTTGAGCCACCAGCATTTGTGATAAACCAGCACACAGACATAAATAACGATGCAAGCAAAGAAAAATAAACTGGTTATGAGTATGATGTTGATGCCACAGAAATAAGCTGGATCAAATGATAGGATGGGCATGTCAATCACTGCTTTGAAGGATGTTTTTGAACACAGAGTTTTATCAAGATTCACAAATCTTGTGTTGCTTTCATCGAGCCAAGTTCGAAACCAGCTCAACTCACAGGTGCAAGAGAAAGGATTATTCGAAATGTCTATCAATAATGATTTGTTCGTAGGAAAGAATGTATCGCTCTGCACCTGACTCAGTTTATTGCTCGATAGATGGAGATTACGCAGATTGGGAGTCGCTCCAAAGAGGTGTTTGTCCAGAATGCGTAACTTATTGTTTTGAAAGAAAAGGGATCCAAGATTATCCAATCCAGAAAATAGATTGGCAGAGGTAGTCATGATACAGTTATTGTCAAGGTTCAAAGTTCTCAGAGAGATCATGCCTTTGAAAAGACCTGGTTTCAAAATGACAATGTTTCCTTGAGATAGATCCAGCGACGAAAGCTTGGTTAGAGGACTGAAAACTCCAGGCTCTAAACCCGTTAAGTTGTTTTCTTTGAGGCTGAGTTTTCTGAGTGATATCAGCCCATCAAAGAGAGATGATTGATTAGAATTGTCGAAAAGATCTTGGCCCTTCAGGTTGTTCCTGCGCATAGTGAGTTCCTCCAGAGATGCCGTCCTTGTAAACTGATGTATGGAGCCCAGTGGTGCTATTTTTGTGGATGATAGATCCAATATGATGAGATTCTTCATACGGCTAAACGCTCCGTTCAGAAATGTGACATCCCTTGACATGGCCGTGAGATAAAGCTCTTGAAGGGATGAGACACTGTCGAACGTATCTACAGAGAACCTCTCTATTTCATTGTAGGATATGTTCAAAACTGTGAGGTTTGCTAAACACCCACTGAAAAGATTTCCGTTGATCCGGGTAAACAGATTATGAGAAATGTCAAGAAATTGAAGTGCAGTGTTATTCCAATAATGACGTTCATCTATATGACGAATGAGATTGTAAGAAAGGTCAAGCTTGCTAAGGACCGACAGTCCTTGGAAAGCCACAGGATTCACAATCAAGATTTCATTTTTCGCAACGTTCAGTACTTGCAGTCGGGGGTTACACCGAAACATGCCATAGGGTAAGGATTTTATTCGGTTTTCAGATATGTCCAAGTACATCAAGGAATCAAGTCCACAGAAAGCATCGTTAGCCATGGTCCTAATCCGGTTTTTTGCAATATTAAGAGTTCTGGTTTGACTGAAACCTCTAAAGGCTTTCTGCGGAATATCATAAATTTCATTCCAACTCATTTCAACATAATCTATGGCAGGGGTTGTCTTGTTGCGGAGACTAGAGGCTTTGAGAGGAACGATACTTTGAATTCTACAAAATGATACTGACAACTCACTGATATTAACACTACCTTGAAAGGAGCTCACGTTAAATTCAAGGAACGCGTTGTGCTGAAGATCAAGCTTACTCACTCTGTGGAGGAACGAGAATGTCCCAAATGGAAGACTCCGCACCATATTATATGCCAATTTGATGGAGTCCAGAGAGGAATTCTGAAGGGGTTCAAAATCAGAAGCCTGAAGAGAAGAAATTCTATTCCAACTCAAATCAATGACCGATATGTTATTTAGATGACGAAAAGCTGTAAAGTCAACTTTCTGAATATTATTGTGATCAAGAGATACCATTTGTAGTTGATGAAGTGTTACCATTGCACCAGAGGGCACGGATGAGAAAGAGTTTGAAGAGAGTATCACGCGTGATAGAAGAGGATTTGAATCAAATACATCATCTGGCAGGTGGATAAGCCTGTTCTTTGCCATATTCAAGACTCGCAGATCGGAGAGAGGCAAAAATGTTCTAGAATCTAGATGAGAAATTTGGTTTGATCCTACGTTTAGTGACACGAGCCGCGTAAGGTTCTCAAAGGAAGCATTCTGTAGGAGTTGCATGATGTTGTGAGATGCATCCAATGTGGTTGTGTTTGGTGGTAGATCCTGTGGAATCGACTTCAGTCTCAGGTTAGAGCAGAAAGCCTTGATTCCATCAGCCTTGTTCTCCAGACGACATTTGTTGGGTTCCATCTCCCTGGTATATCCAACCGAGTTTTCTGCAATGGCCAACGTCAACAGATATGCTGTCCAAGGAAAGACGAATAAGATTACTCTCCATGGAGATTTCAAACCGCTTGTCAAACGTGACATCGTCATTTTTGGTACGTATTATGTACAAATATACACTTTATGTTTCAAATCCAAGAACTTTTCTATTAAAACATCAAGAATACCTAGGCTTAAGAAATAGTCCGAATCTTCTTTGCGAGAATATTATGAAGCAGATCCAAACCAATTTAAAAAGTATTCGTAAACCCCTCATATCGACAAGAAAATACTGCAGAACAGCACGCACGACCGTATAACGTCTTGGTTTCGAAGCCTTAATGACTTATGCCTAACAATGCCTCGAAATTGCATTGACAAGTTAACATCTCAAATTTATGTCACGTCATCGCCACAGCTATTTTTAGTCAAACTAAATCAAAGGCATAACAATTCTCTATCGCATCTTTCTTTTCTTTTCTGGTATAAAACTGGTTCTGTATAGAAGAAAATGAGGCCCTTGAGGCAATTAGTTTCACTTGCAATGGCATATCAAAACAAGTTACACTGCAGAGGAGTATGATTCATCAGCTCTTGGTTTCAAGTAGAAAAATAAACAGGAATCGAAACTTAAGATTATAAATCTAACTGACTTTAATCACTGGAGGTTTCTATACCTACTATGTAAGGTGTCTATGCACCAACAATATGCTTTTGTCAATTTTGTCAGCATAATTATTTTTTTTATCTTCATCTCTTGATAAAAGTAGGAAGCTGAAGAGGGGCGCTGCTCATCCCTCTTCCTCTAAAATTTTGGAAACACCAATATTCCTGGGCAAATGTCTTCTTTATTCAGGCATGGGGGTGCCCGAATACGTAATTTCTTTTTCTTAATGGATGTATTTTATGAGAAATTAACATTTTTACTGTAATGGTGCACAATTTTCTTATAGCTTGCTCATTTTACTCGCTGACAAAATTAAGAAGCTGGAAATGTGATATTCAGGAAAGGGGGTAGGGGAGGCTGACAAATGTATTTGCGCGTTCCCTTATTATCGATATACTATTTTTGCAACTATAAGTTATATGGGGCTGCAATGTACAAGCCCAGCTATTCAGCAGTCTCCTCCATGACCAACCTGTTTTATATGCCTGTTGTACACGGTGGACCAATTACAATTATATTGTCAAGTTTCGTTGTTTTACTATGTACAATGCAATCCAATGTATTTTAGTTTATTTTGTTGGAAATTAAAAAAAATGAAATGAATGAAATATGTGTCTTTGCGTCATTTAATCCATGGCTCGCTGATAAAACAACCATTTCCATTTCAGTTCCAAGTTGTTTATGGGTCTAGTATCAGTTACAAAAATACAAGGTGTACATGTGCATGTATGCATGAAAAATGTAAACGAAACTTTAGAAGACGTTTGAAGATCAAGTTTACTAACTTAAGAGTAAATTTTACTTACATTATTTTACGGATACAGGGAGGAACCTTTGGGGTACAGGCCCTTTGATCATTACATAATTGGAAAATGTGCCCAAAAGTGTACCCCAAGGCAATATTTAGAGCTTAAAAAAAAAAATTCTTTCATTCTTTCTTTTTGGTAGGTCAGAAATTTTGAGATTCTCGACCCATCCCCTGAGAAAGTATTTAATATTTCCCTCTTTTTTTCTTTTTCAGTGAGCTAGTCCCTTCCCTCTTTTATTGTTATTTATTGATTGATTGATTTATAGATTTATTTCAAAGGGTTGATTTTGAAACCCACCCCTCCCCCTTCACAAAATCATGGATCTGCAAATAACATATTTTCTTACAAGTTAATTGACAAAGCAGGAAAACTACCGGCGGTAAACCATAATCTGTGATAATGGACCACTCACAGCTATTCATGTTCTCTCATCATACCTCCCAAACTCGACATCATTATCATGAAACACAATTTATGTATTAAAACACAAATAAGGGAATGGTTATATAAAATACAAGAAAAAAACACTTAGAAGACTGTTACCATTGCATGAAAAATAGAATTTTTATTAAAACAAGAAAGTTACAAAATATGAGATAATTATCTATCTCAAATCATTCTAAACTTTGATACAACATCAGGCCCTACCGCTCTTTGTATTATTTCTGTTAAAGGCTAAATGAGAAATTAAATAAACCTGGTAGAGTTTTAGATTCATGAGAATAAATAACGGATAAAATTAGGGAATCGTATTACGACCATCGGGACATCCTTCATATCACTTCTTTAAAGGTAAACAGTCATTGCTAAATGTGGTGTATGATTTCAATATTTAAGAAATATCATTTTTTCATCACCAATTTAATTTTGTGGTGCGTTTGCCCAAGTTAAATTGACCACAAAATGGTACTTTATGTACCCAATGTAATGGAAGTATTTTTTTAATCGTAAACACACACAAAAAGGGATATTTTGGAGAAGTTATTATATACAAAATAGATAGTTATCACTGAATAAGTCCCTGTATTCGTAGCTGTTTTCCTGAAATGAAATCAGGAAGTATCTAGCAAACTATGACAGGCATGTTTCAACTACTATCGAGAGACATTACAGTTTTACTGCCAAGGTTTCACTATTGGGTGTAAGAATATTTGTTATGATAATCTCTAATCACAATATCAAGCTCAGATTAATTACAGAGATTATTTTACTGTATGCTGAGGCATATTCATTGATGGTGCACACCTGAAACTGCTTCAATTAAACCAATTAATTATTTTACATTCTCTAATAGAAGCAAAGACAGGCATATAGATTATATCTATATCTCCAACATGTTATATAAATCTGAATTGATTAAACTCCAAATTGTAGAATAAAAAAAATATTTTGCCTTTCTTTATGACAATGTAAATGGCCCAGCTATCTCCAATCCACACCCCAACTTGTATTTATTTTCATCCCTTTCTAGAAATCATTCTATATTTTGTGGTTTTACTCAATTCACTGTTGATTCAAAGTGCTAAAAATACTACCAGATGCATGGATAGAAAGGACAGACATTTCTGCGCACACTGTGTCCATTTTTGTTGCAAGACCAAATTGTGTTTGATGCGAAGAAACAAAGGAATATAACCTTAGTATTAAAATTGGCAACATGTTGAGAGATTCAAAGTCATCATGTCATGTGTATCAATGCATCAATACATCTCAATTACAGAAGACAGATTACATCAATATGTTGGTGAATTTCAACCAATACATGTACATCACATTGCTTCAACAACATTTTTTATGGCAAAAAATATGATTAGATGGAAACAATGGTTTGAAATAACTTTCCAATCTCTTTGACATGATGATTTTTGCATTATTGCATTGCTACTCTGCTTATTGACAATAAACAAAAACATTTTTACCATTTTCCAACAAAAGAAAAGGTTATTCATTTACGTCAATGTGTACACCTATGAAGCGATTTGACCCTATTTTATACATAAAAATACAATGTAGTATTTAGTAATAATAAAAAAAATGAAATATTTTCGTTCATGTATAACACAATATTGAATGAATACACTATAAATGATCTAGAAAAGACAAAATATTTCAAACTTTTGAAGGAAATTTAAATAAAAACAAAAATAAAAGCAATTAAAATTTGCCTTAAAATTTAAAGAGTTCAATTAATATGAAGTTGAAGAAGTCAGTAACTAGTAGCAAATTATATATGTAGGTAGAATATAGAGTTGGGCCTAAGACAGACCCCTGTGGAAGCCATTTGATAATGTATCTCACATGGTATTAGTCTTAGTTTTTTTATACATTTTACCACTGTCATTTAAATATACTCAAGGCCAAAATATAGCCTTTATATACTGCAATGAATTCAGAATTTAATAACATGATCAGTAGTTCGATTTCTAAAGAGGGATTGCATTGATTATAGCCCTATTTGATCTCATGCTTCTCTGAAATTGAGCCCAAAACAGTTCCTGTTCGTCTTCATCATCTGTCCACCACATATGAGGGTTGTTCTTACTCAGAAACAATGTGACAAGATAGGGAAGGTCATCATCCTCGATGTCTTCTACAAAGATTAATATGACCTTGTCCAGTCCTGTGTCGTTGATATGCTCCAGCGCCAAACGAAGCTTGGTCATACACCAGACATCATACATAGACCGGTTGCTCATCAACAGGACTGTCTTGAAGCTGTTCTCAATGGCATCATAGATCGCATTAATGTAGAACATTTCCACACGGAGGTCTCCATCTCCGTAGATGATGTTCTGTAGATGCGGAAACCTCTTCTCCAGGACAGGTCTCAGGACCCGATCAACCCATCCCTCTTCCGCATCATGGAACATGAGGTTGAGATGAAAGTCATAATTGTCTTCCTTGAAATCTTCCATTATCTTTCCAGAGCCAGCGATTGCTAGTTTGAGAAGTAAAAACTTGTGTTTGAGCCACCAGCATTCGTGATAAACCAGCACACAAACATAAATAACGATGCAAGCAAAGAAAAATAAACTGGTTATGAGTATGATATTGATGCCACAGAAATAAGCTGGATCAAATGATAGGATGGGCATGTCAATCACTGCTTTGAAGGATGTTTTTGAACACAGAGTTTTATCAGGATTCACAAATCCTGTGTTGCTTTCGTCGAGCCAAGTTCGAAACCAGCTCAACTCACAGGTGCAAGAGAAAGGATTACTCGAAACGTCTATCAATAATGATTTGTTCGTAGGAAAGAATGTATCGCTCTGCACCTGACTCAGTTTATTGCTCGATAGAGAGAGATTACGCAGATTGGGAGTCGCTCCAAAGAGGTGTTTGTCCAGAATGCGTAACTTATTGTTTTGAAAGAAAAGGGATCCAAGATTATCCAATCCAGAAAATAGATTGGCAGAGGTAGTCATGATATAATTATTCTCAAGGTACAAAGTTTTCAGAGAGGTCATGCCTTTGAAAAGACCTGGTTTCAAAATGATAATGTTCGCTCGAGATAGATCCAGCATAAGAAGCTTGGTTAGAGGACTGAAAACCCCAGGCTCTAAACCCGTTAAGTTGTTTTCTCTGAGGGTAAGCTTTCTGAGAGATATCAGCCCATCAAAGAGAGATGACTGATTAACATTGTCGAACAGATCTTGGCTCTTCAGGTTATTCTTGCGCATACTGAGTTCCTCCAGAGATGCCGTGTCTGTAAACTGACGTATGGAGCCCAGTGATGCTATTTTTGTGGATGATATATTCAATTTGATAAGATTCTTCATATGGCTAAACACCCGGTTTAGAATTTCGACATTCTTTGACATGTCAGTGAGATAAAGCTCTTGAAGGGATGAGACACTGTCGAACGTGTGATTTGAGAACCCCTCTATTCCATTGTAAGATATGTTCAAAACTGTGAGGTTTGCTAAACACCCACTGAAAAGCTTTCCGTTGATCCGGGCAAACAGATTGTGGGAGATGTCAAGAACTCGAAGTGCAGTGTTATTCCAATGATGGCGTTTATCTATATGACGAATGAGATTGTAAGAAAGGTCAAGCTTGCTAAGGACCGACAGTCCTCGGAAAGCCACAGGATTCACAATCAAGATTTCATTGTACGCAACGTTCAGTACTTGCAGTCGGGGGTTACACCGAAACATGCCAGAGGGTAAGGATTTTATTCGGTTTGCAGATATGTCCAAGTACATCAAGGAATCAATTCCACAGAAAGAACCGTAAGTCATGGTTCTAATCCGGTTTTTTGCAATATTAAGGGTTCTGGTTTGACTGAAACCTCTAAAGGCATTCTGCGGAATATCATAAATTTTATTCCAACTCATTTCAACAGAATCTATGGCAGGGGTCGTCTTGTTGCGTAGACTAGAGGCATCGAGAGGAACAATACTTCCAATCCCACTATATGACACTGACAACTCACTGATATTAACACTACCAAGAAAGGAGCTCACGCGAAATTCCAGGAAATTGTTATTGTGTAGATCAAGGACTCTCACTTTGTAAAGGAATGAGAACGTCCCATTTGGAAGACTCCTTAACTTATTGTCTGCCAATTTGATGTAATTTAGGGAGGAATTCTGAAGGGGTTCAAAATCAGAGGCTTGAAGAGAAGAAATGTCATTCCCTTTCAAATTAATGGCCGATAGGTTCTTTAGATGACGAAAAGCTGTGAAGTCAACTTTCTGAATATTATTTTGATCAAGAGATACCATTTGTAGTTGATGAAGTGTTGCCATTGCACCAGAGGGCACGGATGAAAAACAGTTTGAAGAGAGTATCAAGAGTGATAGAAGAGGATTTGAATCAAATATACCATCTGGCAGGTTGGTAAGCCTATTCCCTGCCATATTCAAGACTCGCAGATTGGAGAGAGGCAAAAATGTTTTAGTATCTAGATGAAAAATTTGGTTTGATCCTACATTTAGTGACACGAGCCGCGTAAGGTTCACAAAGGAATCATTCTGTAGGAGTTGCATGATGTTGTCAGACGCAATCAATGTGGTTGTGTTTGGTGGTAGATCCTGTGGAATCGACTTCAGTCTCAGGTCAGAGCAGAAAGCTTTGATTCCACCAGTTGTGTTCACCAGACGACATTTGTTGGGTTCCATCTCCCTGGTATATCCAACCGAGTGTTCTTGAAGGGCTAACGTCAACAGACATGCTGTCCAAGGAAAGACGAATAAGAGTACCCTCCATGGAGATTTCAAACCGCTTGTCAAACGTGAAATCGTCATTTTGGTACGTTGTCCTGAACAATCTATGTTTCAAATGTAAGAACTCTTCTATCAAAACATCAAGAACCCTTCTCAAAATATTGGCTTAAAGAAATAGCGCGAATCTTCTTTGCAAGTATATTATGAAGCAGATCCAAACCAATCAAAACGTATTTGAGAAGTGTAAAATACAAGTTCAGACTTAACTCGTATCGACAAGAAAATACTGCATGGCAGCACTAACGACCAGATCACGTCTTGGTTTAGAATGCCTAACAATGCCTCGACATGCTATTGACAAATTAACATTTTAAGTATCTCACGCCATCGCCACAGCTATTTGTAGTCAAAGGCATAACAAGGCCATAACAATTCTCTATCGCATCTTATGTTTTTTGTGGTATAAAACTGGTTCTGTATAGAAGGAAATGAGGCCCTTGAGGCAATTAGTTTCACTTGCAATTGCATATCAAAACTACACTGTAGAAGAGTATGATTTATCAGCTCTTGGTTTCAAGTAGAAAAATAAACAGGAATCGATAGGTCAAGCTTCAGTGACTTCATCCAAGAGTTTTCTTCCCTTCTGGATAAGTATGTTCTCTTCACTGGTAAATTACTCATACTTGGAGACTTTAATGTCCACTGGGAGAATGAGAATTATAATGAGACAAGCCGGCTTATGTCTTTACTGCATGATCATAACCTTCAGCAGCATGTGGTTGGGCCTACCCATGAATCTGGCCATACATTGGATCTAGTTATTGGACGGGTTGGCGAAGAATGCTTGGAGACTGTAGAGATAGGCGAATCTTTGTCCGACCACTCAGCTATTCACTGTAAGCTGCATTTGAGGAAGCCAAAGGCAGTCAAGAGGGTAATCCAGTTTCGCAAGATAAAGGCAAATGATTCCACCACGTTCAGCTCAGACATAGAGAAGTCCGAGCTATCATCATCTGATGCATCACTAACAGCTGAAACATTACTACATAAGTACAACGTGGTTATGGGAGAACTCCTTGACAGACATGCTCCACAGCGATCCTGTGTCATCATTGATCATCCAGCCATTCCATGGTATAACCAGGAAATAGCAGACGCTAAGCGAAAGCGACGTCAACTTGAGCGTAAATGGAGAAGGACGGGGCTCTCTGTTGATAAACAACTTTTCAAGGATCAAAGAAACCTCACCAAAGAGTTGTTTAAAGTGGCGAAGTCAGAGTTTTGGAACGACCTCATTATGGAGTGTGGCAGTGATCAGAAGGCCTTGTACGGTATAATCAGCCAACTTCTTCATCAGAAAACCTCAGCGTCAAAGAAAATGCCTCAGCATTTAACTGATGATGACCTTGCTGTTGATTTCTCTCGCTTCTTTGTCGGAAAGATTGAGAAAATCCGGGAGTGTATGCCAGCAACTCAGGTCCTCCCAAACGGACAGCCTTCACGTGATTGTGATGCCCATCTGACATTGATACATCCTACATGTCCAGAGGAAGTCAAGCGGATAATTCACAAGACCTCTGCAAAGACATGTTCGCTTGACCCGGTGCCTACAGTTCTTGTTAAACAACACGGTGACCTCCTAGCTCTGCATATTTCGTGTCTGATTAATGCGTCACTGCGTGATGGAGTCTTCCCAGACTGTCTGAAACTGGCATATGTTACCCCAGTATTGAAGAAATCTTCACTTGATCACAACGATCTGGCTAACTATCGCCCAGTATCAAATTTGCCTTTTCTGGCCAAAGTGACTGAGAAAATTGTCGCAAGTCGTCTGACAGCTTATCTGCAGGGCAATGATCTACATGAGTGCCTACAGTCTGCATACAGAAAGAATCACAGTGTGGAGACGGCACTACTGAAGGTCTCGGATGACATCCTAACATCAATTGATTGCAGAAAAGCAGCTGCCCTAGTTCTGCTTGACCTGTCAGCTGCATTTGATACCATCGATCATGCTGTTCTGCTTGAGAGACTTAGAGAAGATTTTGGAATTGAAGCAACTGCACTCCAATGGTTTGAGTCTTACCTCAACGACAGAAGACAAGCTGTGGTCATCAATGGCAATCTATCACCTGAGACCACCCTTAGCTACGGAGTTCCGCAAGGCTCTGTCCTCGGTCCCTTGCTCTTCACACTCTACATCACCCCTCTTGGCTCTATCATACAGCGACATGGTCTTAGCGCACATTTCTATGCAGACGACACCCAGCTCTACCTAACTTTTGATCCAAAAGTTGGAGGCGCTGAGGAACGTGCAGCTGCAGCCATCAGTGCTGCCATCGAAGAGATTCGATGTTGGATGAGACGCAACTTCTTGAAGCTAAATGAAAAGAAAACCGAGTATCTCCTTTTGTCTTCACCACACATGGGAAATAAGATCACTGGTACTCCTATTCTAGTCGGTGAGGAAGCTGTATCTCCCAACAACAAGGCTAGAAATCTTGGAGTAGTCTTCGACAGAACTATGAGCATGAAGGATCACATTTCGCGTGTCTGTCAGTCTGCATTCTACCATCTCCGCAGGATTGCAGAGATCAGACACTGTCTCACCAGAAGTGCCGCGGAAAACCTCATCCATGCTCTAATAACCTCAAGGCTGGATTTCTGCAACTCTCTCCTTGTCGGCTTACCATCATCAGCCATCAAACGTCTCCAGGCGGTCCAGAATGCTGCTGCTCGACTTCTGATGGGAATCAGGAAGTTTGACCACATCTCGCCTACACTCCATGAGCTTCATTGGCTGCCAGTGCACTGCAGAGTGCAGTATAAGATCTTGCTGCTTGCATTTAAGGCTCTACATAACTTGTCCCCTGGCTATGTATCTGCTCTCATCAGTGTACGTCAGCTACGACCAGGACTACGCTGTGCGGGACTCGTTCTTCAAGTGCCCAGTACCCGTCTAAAAACATACGGGGATAGAGCCTTCTCTTCATCTGCTCCGCATCTTTGGAACTCTCTACCTGTCCAACTTCGAAATTGTAACAACATTGATACCTTTAAATCTGAACTCAAAACCTATCTTTTCCGGCAACATTGCGAATAATATGTGACATATTGAGGGAGCCAGGCGCCTTTGAATGCTTTTGCAGATAAATGGCGCTATACAAATGCTGTTCATCATCATCATCATCAAAATTATAAATGTAAACTGACTTTAATCACTGGAGGTTTCTATATCTAATTGCAGGTGCTTATGCACAAACAATTTGCTTTTGTCAATTTTGTCAGCATAATTATTTAATTTTGATAAAACGTAGGAAGATTGGGGGCGCAGCTCATCCATTTCCCTCTAAAATTGTGGAATCGCAAATATTTCTGGGCGAATGTCTTCAGGCATGGGGGTGCCTGAATACGTAATTTCTTTTAATTAAAGGGTGTATTTTTTAATGAGAATTTTTTTTTTACTGTAATGGTGCACGATTTTCTTTGAGCTTGATCATTTTACTTGTACACAAAATTTAGAAGCTGGAAAGATTCAGAAAGGGGCAGGGGGGCTGACAAATTTGTGTACGTGCGTCTTTTAATCCTTGGCTCGCTCATATTAAAAGTTTTATATCGAGATACAACCGTTTCCATTTCAGTTCCAAGTTGTCAATGGGTCTAGTATCAGTTACAAAAATACAAGGTGTAAATGTGCATGTATGCATGAAAAATGTAAACGAAACTTTTCAAGACGTTTGAAGATCAAGTTTACTACATTTAGAGTAAATTTTACTTACATTTACGGATACAGGGAGGAACCTTTGGGGGTACAGGCCCTTCGATCATTTCATAATAGGAAAAAATGCCCAGAGGTGTACCCCAAGTCTTATTTTTTGTCCGTTTACCTCTTTCATTTGTTTAATTTGTTGGGCTGGTCAGAAAATTTTTGATCCTCGAGGCCCCTCCCCTGTGAAAGTATTTAATATTTTCCCCCTTCTTTTCCTCTTTTGTGTGCAAGTGCCTTCCCTCTTTTATAATTATTCATTTATTTATTTCATAGGAGTGTTTTAACCTGCCCCTCCCCGTTCACAGACTCCTGGATCTGCCAATAACATATTTCCTTAAAGGTAAAGACCAGTATTGGCAACGCCCCGATTTCAAAAAATGAAATGGAAGCTCTCATTACCAATCATGTGAAAGAATATGTTTTGACTAATACATGATGATACAAAATTTGCCGGGAAACCGCCTACTAATTCATACATTTGGTAAATTTATCTCTCTCATGGTCTGGTGAGAGAGATAGGGTAGTCCCATATACATCTTTCTGTGTATAGTGCTTGTAACTTTACGAAGAATGGGCCAAATTTCTTATCATTTTGATGATTCCAGAACCTTGCAGATGCTAGATGCTAGATGATCAACCTTTTCTGATCGATTCCACAACGTTTCTTTCACAATGCAATCGCATGACCATTACTGGTCTTTACCTTTAAAGGTAAAGACCAGTATAGGAAAAGCCCCAATTTCAAAAAATGAAATGGAAGCTCTCATTACCAATCATGTGAAAGAATATGTTTTGACTAATACATGATGATAAAAAAATTGCCGGGAAACCGCCTACTAATTCATATATTTGGTAAATTTGTTTCTCTCATGGTCGTGTGAGAGATATAGGGTAGTCCCATATACATCTTTCTGTGTATAGTGCTTGTAACTTTACGAAGAATGGGCCAAATTTCTTATCATTTTGATGATTCCAGAACCTTGCAGATGCTAGATGCTAGATGATCAACCTTTTCTGATCGATTCCACAACGTTTCTTTCACAATGCAATCGCATGACCATTACTGGTCTTTACCTTTAAAAGTTAAAGGCATCATTTAACAACGTTAAATCTAAGATGCATGGCCCTACGTGTTATCGGTGTCTGTGATATGGTATAATATTGAAGCCCTAACAAATTTCCGCTTCATAATGATCAAGAAGTGCCTCAAAAAAGTAAAAATCTTTGAGTGACCTGTCTTACCATACTCATTTTCCCCAATAGACGGTAGTGTTATAAAAAACGTTAGGAAAACGGGGGGGGGGGGGGGGGGGGGTCGAATGGCATCTTACAACATTCCCCTACCCCTTTGAGTGAGAAAATTGGGAAAATAGGGGTTAAATCGGGGAAGAAAAAATCTGGAAAAAACAGGTAATTATCAGGCCTGATATTTCCAATCATAAATATCTTGATAATCAGACAGGCGATCTGAGACAAAGTTAACCACTCCCTTTAATTGACAATGCAGGCAATCTAAGCCACCATGATATGTGATAATGACCCACTCACAGCTATTAATGTTCTCTCACCATACCTCCCAAACTCGACATGATTATCATGAAACACAATTCATGTATTTAAACACAAATTAGGGAATGGTTATATAAAATACAAGAAAAAACACTTAGAAGACTGTTACCATTGCATGAAAAATAGAATTTTTATTAAAACAAGTAACAAAATTTGAGATAATTATCTATCTCAAATCATTCTCAATTTGGATACACATCAGGCCCTACCGCTCTTTTTATTATTTCTGTTAAAGGCTAAATGAGAAAATTAAATAAACATGGTAGAGTTTTAGATTCATGAGAATAAATAACGGATAAAATTAGGGAATCATATTACGACCATTGGGACATCCTTCATGTCGCTTCTGTTAAATGTGGTGTATGATTTCAATATTTAAAAAATCTAATTTTATTTCATCACCAACATCAAAATTTGTGTGTTCCTTTGCCAAAGTTAACTTGACAACAAAATTGTATTTTATGTATCCAATGTAATGGAAGTGTTTTTCTTTCTTGAAAACACCCCAAAAAAGGGATATTTTGGATAAGTTATTCTATAAAAAATAGAATACAAGCACTTATTCAGTGATAACTGTTTTCCTGAAATGAAATCAGGAAGTATCTAGCAAACAATGGCAGGCATGTTTCAACTATCAAGAGACATTACGGTTTTACTGCCAAGGTTTCACTCTTGGGTGTAATAATTTCTGTTATGATAATCTCTAATCACAATATCAAGCTCAGATTGATTACAGAGATTATTTCACTGTATGCTGAGGCATATTCATTGATGGTGCACACCTTAAACTGCTTCAATTAATTATTTTACATTCTCTAATATAAGGCAAAACAGGCATATAGATTACATCTATATTTCCAACACGTTATTTAAATCTGAATTGATCAAACTCCAAATTTTACGATAAAAAAAATATTTTGCGTTTCTTTATGACAATGTAAATGGCCCAGCTGACTCCAAACCACATCACAACTTATATTTATTTTTATCCCTTTCTAGAAAGCATTCTATATTTTGTGGTTTGACTCGATTCACTGTTGATTCAAAGTGCTAAATATATACCAGATGCATGGATAGAGAGGGCAAACATTTCTGCGCACACTGTCCATTTTTGTTGCAAGACCAAATTGTGTTTGATGCAAAGAAACAAAGGAAAATAACCTAAGTATTCAAATTGGTAACATGTAGAGAGATTTAAAGTCATCATGTCATGTGTATCAATGCATCAATAAATTTAAATTACAGAAAAATACATACTTTTTCACACTAAGACAGATTTACATCAATATGTTTGTGAATTTCAACCAATACATGTACATCACATTGCTTCAACGACGGCACAAAATATGATTAGGTGGAAACAATGGTTTGAAATAACTTTCCAATCTCTTTATCATGATGATTTTTTATAATTACTTTGTTTCTCTTCTTAATGTAAATGAGCACAAAATTTGTTACCATTTTCCAACAAAAAGGTTATCATTTTAGGTCAATTTGTGCGCCTCTGAAGCGATTTGACCCAATTTTACACATAAAATTACTAAAAGTAATAATAAAAACAATGATATATTTTCGTTCATATATAACACAATATTGAAAGTATACACTATAAACGATATTTGGGTGAAAGTCCAGCTTATCTTTCAAACATATATTGGGGTCACACCATCCCTGAAGAGAAGGGTCAGAGACCTCGGTAAAAGATAAATCTCTCCTTGTGCTTAACCACAGTAATTAACTACATGTAAAAGGGTTGATCCATCGCAAGTGGAAGTAGGGAGCCACGTTTCTACCACGTGTTAATAAAGAGACCATCAGTATCTTAGGGGGAACTTGGGAATACAATAAGACATTCATCCACACATGGGAAAGTTATTTCATATAAATCGGTACAAATGACACTGCCAAGTCTAACTAGGAGGGAACAAACTTATGTTTCAAAGTTTGTGGTTTCCTTTCCACAAAAAAAGTGAAATTGGTGGTATGGAGTATAAATTCTTTTACCAATTGTAATTTGTAAGTAATACAGTATTCCAACAAGGGTTCCTGATGGAAAAGTAAAAAAAACTGTTTGGCCCTACATAGGCTTACGTGTTATAACGATGAGCTAAATTCTTAGGTCAAAAAACCAGTTGAAACCAGTTGGATTTGCAACTGGTATCAACCGGTACCAGTTGAATCCATTTTAAGGAACTGGAATATGTGCCAGTTTATTCTGGTTTCAACTGGTAATAGTCAAAATCAGTTGAAACAACTGGTAAACTTCCCATGCAACAGTATATCCAAGTTGCAACCTATTGACTCTACTGGCACATGCTGAAAGCAAACCAGTTGATTCCAGTTGAAACCGATTAACCATAATGGTATTAAATTGATAACCAGTTATATTCAGCAGATTGGAACGGCTTGCCAGATAAAATAGTGGTTTTGACAACAACAGACAAAGTCAAAAGACATATATAGATAAGCATTGGTGGGAGCATCACTTTGATCTCCCATGACTCCACTCCTGTGCATGCGGATAGACTCAGTAAAGAATCTAAAAGACTAAACCTGTATCAGATGATGATGATGATGATGATGATTAAATTTAAAAACGATAGGCCTCACTAATATATCTACCAGTTGATTAAAGTTTAAAACCCATAAAACCAAAGTGGACCATTCTTTAAAATTTGAGGACTATCTTGATGCCCATGACTATACCCCGACAGACAACACCCAGTTATCAGATATACTCAAAATATTCAAAAGAAGCCTCAAAAGCCAAGCTAGACATTGGATAGAAGGACGGACCTTTGACAATTTTGACAGACGGTTTAGTGGAACAAAATCGTCTTACGCATAAGTTAGGGGATTTTATGACTATGGACGAAAGCGCAGAAATTTATTTGCAGCGCGTCAAACAAGCAGCTGCAGGAATAGGTTACGGAGAAGCACAGATAAGAGACGAGATCTTGTCCACGCTTCCGCCGAAATGTCGATCTGCCATATTAATGTCTCTACTAGAGACGGTAAGCAGCGTCCAAATTGCGACTAAAGCGCAACGTTTTATGGATTTAGATCGCGACAACGCTACGGGGACCAAGGTGTCCTTTTCGACACAAGATGAAATTTCCAAACTTAGAGATGCGATCCAACACAACAATATGTTCTTGACTCTGCAAAGCTGAAGGGAGTCTGCAAGAAATTGAGTCCCCCCTGAAATGGACCAATTCGTATAGCAGAGAGGTTGTTGCCCGATCAATTTCGGGTGGAGCTCCGCAATATGATCTCAACTAGGCATCAGGACCGCTTGAAGCCGTGTTACAGATAGGGGCATGCCTACCGGGTGCAGCAGACCAATATTTTATGATCGAGTGTGACTGTTGTGACGAGTGGTACCACAGGAAGTGTGTGGACATCACTCCGAGTGAGGGGAAGGCCATGAATAAATATGTCTCCCTTGCCGGGCCAAAGGGGCACTAATGGGAGAAGTTAGGGGTAGACTATTTTGGTGGTACGTTAATGGCTTCCCTTTTCTTCTGTTTTTCACACAGATGGATTCAACCGGCAGCAGGGAGCCGCTAACCCCGGGGACGGACTTCACATTTCAGGGGGCCTTGGACCAACTTGTGGAGGAGGCGGCCGTATCCGGGGGTCCTTACCCGGATGGCGCCAGATAAGGTGCTCTGGCCGGAGGTTCTCCGCCAGTGTGACCTTTTGTTCCAGATGGCTCTGGAGCAAGAGGACGTAGGTTGGGTGGGGTATCTTCAGGAGTACCTCCTGGACAATATGGCCCACAGCGAGGTTTGTCTTCACTTTCAGGTGCCGCCCCCGGGGAGAACATTTGCCCACGGGACGAAGAGGGCCAAGGAGGTTGGATGTAACTCGACCCTGAGGCGCCGTTGTGGAGGCCTGAGATGGTTTTAACTCATCGTGTCCCTGTTTCTATGGGGATATTGTCGCGGAAGGACAAAGGACAAGGACAAAGGTGAAAGGACTGGAGGACTCTCTGCTAGCTTCAAATTTGTCATCAAAGTCGGTGGAGAATGATGACAAGAAGTGTAAGTTGATGACAGCTTTGTCATGGTGTGTGTTTATGCAGGTCTTTCTTTTTCTGAAGACATTTATAACCGCACGTGGCATCAACAAGGATAGTTTGCCTCTCCAGGAACAGTTCTTCATGATACTTGTTCAATTGCGCCAAGGTTTAACTTTCGAGTTTATTGCAACAGTGAAGGACGTGAAAAAGACTACTGCAATTGACTACTTTAGGAAATGGCTTGACTTCATGCATGCCAAGCTGGGATTTCTTGTTAAGTTCAAGGATCGCGGGTATATATTTCTAACAATACCTCCAGTGTTTAAGAAGCAATTTCCTAGACTGACATCAATAGTTGATTGTTTCGAGACCTTTATTGATGCACCAAGGAAGTTGAAGGCCAGGGCTCAGTGTTGGAGTAACTATAAACATCACTGCACTGTAAAAGTATTTATTTCATGTAGCCCTTTGGGACACATAAATTATGTATCAAAAGTGTATGGTGGCCGGGCTTCTGATGTACAAGTTGTTAGAGAATCTAATTTCATGACTTATGAATTTCATATGCCTGGTGACCAAATTCTTACTGATCGGGGGTTCACCCTCCAGGATGAATTTGCCGCAGCATGTGGTGTTAACTTGCTTTGACCCTCATTTACAAAGGGTAAGAGACAACTGTCGCCAAAAAAGGTGGAAACATCAAGAAAGATTTCCTCTGTTCGAATTCACATCGAGTGTGTTATCGGGCTTCTCAAAAATAGATACAAAATACTTCAAGGCCCTATTCCCATTCAAAGCTTGCAAAAAATCACTGATGAAGTGGATAAGAAGCCTCTTGCAAGCATCGATAAGATAGTTAGAGTTTGTGCTGCCCTCATCAGCCTAGGTGAAGGCATTGTATAAGGAAAGTAATTGTGGTCAGTTTCTTGCAATGCTCTTTGAAAAATGTTGCTTTTAATATGAGCTTGAAAAGAAGAAATATTTGTTTCCACTTCTGCTGACCTGTGTTCACTTTGTCACACAAATTAAAAACTGCATTTTGTTCCCATGATTTCCAGACATACATGTCAGATACCTCTGTACATAGCGCAGTCCCTTTATCGTAGCCAAAGTAAAGGATCATCACATATCACATATCACTCCTATCTTGAAATCTCTGCACTGGCTCCCTGTTCAACAGCGTGTGATCTATAAAATTCTACTCTTAACCTATCGTGCACTAAATGATCTAGCTCCAGAATATATTTCATCCCTTCTATCACCACACTCCGCAGGTCGTTCTGGTTTACGTTCATCACATAATATTAGACTTAAAGAAATACGTACCAAAAGAAATTGGGGGGATAGAGCATTTGCATCAGCAGCTCCTTCTTTGTGGAATAAGTTACCTTTCTCTATTCAGACGGCCAACACTCTCTCTACTTTCAAAACTGGGCTTAAAACTCACCTGATGCTCAATGCATATTGTTAAATGTCAATGTTCTTTTTATACAATGCCAGGGATGCCAACCTTTCAGAGCACAAATCCGTAATCATAAGGCTAAAAATCCGTAATTTGGAGACAAAATCCGTAATTTTCTGCGCGACGCAAATTTTTCTGCACGCTGGCAAGCGCAGCTCCCGCAGGCAAGCGCGATAGCACAACAAGTTAAATAAAAGTAACATAGACTGTTCATTAGTTGGTGTTACACGATGCATTTCCATTTCTTACTGTATTCTTCTTTAAAAGTCTGTAACTTCTTGCCACGCTTCTTAGTTGTGGAAGACATGATGATTGATATCTAAATCCAACCAACATGAGTTCAGATTGTCGACGAAAATCGACAAACGCTGTGAAAGCCTGTGAGAAATCCGACAGTGTACACGGCGCTAGCGTAGCGAGGCCTGGCGCTGGGCGGGCGGTAGCGGCGCGGCCAAGAGAGGTATTTCACCCGGCCCCCGCTCGCGAAGCACATGTTGTATGCACATGTATGCACTGAAAGGGGTGTGCTAGATAACAAATTGTCCAATCGGAAGCCCTGTGGGATTTCTATGCATGGATTCAAGGATGGCTGCGCTGCAATAGTCAAAAGTACGTGCTAAACCTTAAAGTGCTAATTTTGAAAATCGGCAAAATCTGCAAAATCCGGAATTTATGGTATGAAAATCGTACCGCCCGTAATCGGCCGATTTCCCGTAGAAATTACGGGAAATCCGTACTAGTTGGCATCTCTGCAATGCATGCAAAACAAACAATAACACTGTGTTACATTGTATATACCTTGGCACCATGAACTTGTATGATCTAATGCAAGTTAACATTTAATATTTCTTTAATCTTAAGTATGTTGAATATTAATTTAAATTATTTGTATGCGCCTTGAGCATCTTTAGAGATGGATATGTTGCGCTTTATAAATATTGTTATTATTATTATTATTTAATGTTAGAATAAGAAAAATGTCCAAATTATTGGACTATATTTTAGAAATCTACCGGAGGTGGCACGGAAAATGACTCAAAACTGCGGGAAATAGCTCCTTTCATTCTGGAATGTCGGGGTGTCTGTGTGTCGCTGACCAGCGGAGTATTGTATTGTGGTAGAAAAACCATATTTCTTGCAATTGTATGAATTAAACACTTCATAATTTTATACATGTGTTTCTATGTAGTATTTAGACACAACTTTAATACCTTGAAATGCCTTGTTATATTTGACTTGCCATGCCTTTTTCACAGTACTTGTGTAGTTTACAGACGTACACATATTTGTTAGTGGTTATTGATGTAAACCTGTTACTAACAAAGACCAGCGGAGTATTGCATTAGTGTTGCATTGTGGTAGAAAAACCATATTCTTGCAATTGTATGAATAAACACTTCATCTTTTTATACATGTATTTCTATGTCAGCCCGAATTTATGTAGTCCCATATATATATATATATTTTGTCGGCTTTTTGTTGTTGCAAATCGGCAACAATGTGAATGTAAATAAACACAAACATCAGTCTTCATTGCATTCCTGGATCTACATTTTCTGGACTCCTTTGTTTGTTATAATTTGCATTTATGCAAAGACTCAGCAGTGTTGGTTGATTGGTTCACATAGGAACAAACAATCTTGACAGGGGAATTGGGAAGAAGGACAAAAAAAATTTCATTAGCCTTATAGTTTCTGTAAAGGAAAATTTTATTTCAAGTGAAATTTTGTATCTTCGATACTTCAAAGATGGGATTCTGAAGCTTTACATGAACAAAGCATTTATTATAATAGAAACTAACTGAACTATCACACTTATACAACTTCAAGATGTTTGACCCTAGTAATACTTTTATTCACAGCGATTCATTTTATGCGTGTGTTGGCCTCCACCTGAATGGCATAGGAAAGAGCTTTCCAGCTCAGAATTGTGAGAACTTTTTGAACAATTTTTATGTTTCTGCATCTATATCTCATATTAATGTAAGAAATAGAATTCCACACGAACTAAAAAAACTCACTCCACCTCCGAAAACATTGAAAGCCAAGTTACTTCTTTGGACCTCATACTAATACAAGAGGAGGGAAACTATGGTAGGAGCATGAGAGATACAGGCAGTGAGAGGAGAAAATGGAGTTCAAGGAAGAGGAGTGCCAGAAGAACGGTAGATGAATCTCTACATTGTTTTTATTTACCCAAGGTTAGCCTGTCCTAGAATAAGCCCCGAACCTCTTCCACCTAACTATCCACCAGATCCCATTTCAGCTACCATACCGTACAGACACCCAATAGCACATAACGCACAACAACTCAAATCCCTTCACCTCCGTCCACATATATCATAAGGAAAAAATGTGGGCAATAGAAAAGGAGAAGACAGGGGGCAGAGGGCAGGTCTCGAAGCCTTTGAGCCCTTTTAAAATTGTAAAATTTTAGGGGTCATAGTATAGGGCATGTGTAATTGTTTAGACTTGCTTCAGGTATTTCTTCGCATTAATCTATGGTTTGTTTTAAGTCACAAGGCCACAAGATCTGCTCCGGTTGTAACAAAGTGCTTAGGCCCAAGCCAATTATCTCATTATAATGACATCTTGTTATGAAGATTTTGACCACATAAGTGTATATTGTTTGAAATTAGGAGCAGAAAAATTGCCCTATTACATGAAATCTCACATATGTGTTTGTTATAACGAGAGTGGCATGTAGATGTATGTAGTTGAATAGGATGTTTGGTTTTTCTCTCTCTCTTAATTTCCCTTGGGCATGGAGTGTCCCTCGTGGAAGCTAAGTATGTGGCGGTCAAGAGCTCCACAACCAATTCACTTTTTTTGAAGAACCTTGCTATTGCCGTCTGGGGGTCGGAGACCCTAAGAGACAAGCTCACTAGAGGGCAAGACCTGCTCACGATTCAAGGACCGGACAGCAAAGCTGAGGCTGGATGTGGCAAGCTCCTGGCAGTCAAAGGTAATTGGAAAAGAAAAGAATTCACCAACGACATGCTGGTGGTGCTCTTTGGGAGGGAGGAACTGTACAAGTTCTCCTTAACTGGTGGCAAAAATACACACAGAGAGACCAAGCCAGTTCGCATCGACCCTGACAGGTTTGCAGGAATCATGTTTCCAGCAAACCCCCAATTTCACGTCGCTGAGGGTATTCACCCTAAGAACGCGTCGAGAGTGGGGGAGCGTGAGCTGGACCAGGTGGCAAGCCTGGTGAGCAGTAGTGGCGTGATAAAAAATGTATTAATCAAAATGATTGAAAGCTTCTACATGCATGGTATATGTTTCTGTTGAGCTATGGGTAAGAATTTAAAGAATTACTTCAACCTCGGGTGATGCACTACATTATTATACTTAAAATGCATGGTTATGGAGAAAAAAATATCACTTTTTAAAAAGCTTAATATCTGAAATCAGAATATTTCTTTCAATCTCAGCTTTTAAATTTGGAATATGGTGTACATACAGGAATAATGCCGACAAATATTTCATATGTTTTGTTGCAATTCCAACAGCTGAAAGACGTGGAGAGCATGGACCAGTTCCTGGAAGATCTTGAAAAAGTGGACCACAAGGCCTTAGCCACCACTATAGACAATGATGGCACGTTTCCCCATGATGCTGCAGCATCATCAATTTAAAGATTCTAAATGATACGGCACACTATTATGTGTTAAGCAGAAAGTTAGATGCCTTTGAACAGTAAGTAAATGAAGCAAGTAACCAGGAGATCCTCAGAGACAGAGAAGTGGGCAAGGAGTGCTCTAAGGGAGTTTTGGATTGAATGTATGAAATGTAAAGATCGGACACGCAAAAGATGTACAAGTGGTGATGAGCTATCCCATTATATCTGTAACAAATGTCATGAATAATTCATATGAATATAATTTGGGGGAGGGGAAGAAGGAGTGTTGTTGTGCTGTTTGCGGGGATGAGTGGGCAAGGAGTGCTCCAAGAGAGTTTTGGGTTGAATGTATAACATGTAAAGATTGGACACACGAAAGATGTACAAGTGGTGATGAGCTATCCCATTATATCTGTAACAAATGTCATAAATAATTCATATGAATATAATTTGGGGGAGGGGAAGAAGGAGTGTTGTTGTGCTGTTTGCGGGGATGAGTGGGCGAAGAGTGCTCCAAGGGAGTTTTGGATTGAATGTATGAAATGTAAAGAATGGACACACAAAAGATGTACAAGTGGTGATGAGCTATCCCATTATATCTGTAACAAATGTCATGAATAATTCATATGAATATAATTTGGGGGAGGGGAAGAAGGAGTGTTGTTGTGCTGTTTGCGGGGATGAGTGGGCAAGGAGTGCTCCAAGGGAGTTTTGGGTTGAATGTATAACATGTAAAGATTGGACACACGAAAGATGTACAAGTGGTGATGAGCTATCCCATTATATCTGTAACAAATGTCATGAATAATTCATATGAATATAATTTGGGGGAGGGGAAGGAGTGTTGTTGTGCTGTTTGCGGGGATGAGTGGGCAAGGAGTGCTCCAAGGGAGTTTTGGATTGAATGTATGAAATGTAAAGATCGGACACGCAAAAGATGTACAAGTGGTGATGAGCTATCCCATTATATCTGTAACAAATGTCATAAATAATTCATATGAATATAATTTGGGGGAGGGGAAGAAGGAGTGTTGTTGTGCTGTTTGCGGGGATGAGTGGGCAAGGAGTGCTCCAAGGGAGTTTTGGATTGAATGTATGAAATGTAAAGAATGGACACACAAAAGATGTACAAGTGGTGATGAGCTATCCCATTATATCTGTAACAAATGTCATAAATAATTCATATGAATATAATTTGGGGGAGGGGAAGAAGGAGTGTTGTTGTGCTGTTTGCGGGGATGAGTGGGCGAGGAGTGCTCCAAGGGAGTTTTGGATTGAATGTATGAAATGTAAAGAATGGACACACAAAAGATGTACAAGTGGTGATGAGCTATCCCATTATATCTGTAACAAATGTCATGAATAATTCATATGAATATAATTTGGGGGAGGGGAAGAAGGAGTGTTGTTGTGCTGTTTGTGGAGATGAAGGTGGTTTTTGGTCGAAAGAGGGAAAACATTATCTAAACCTGTACCAAAGTGCGAGGGAAATTTTTCGATCGGCAATTATTATTTTTTCATTTATTTTACCTCGCTGGGACTCTGAGGACCTTTATCAGCAATCTGTGTACTTCAATAGTAGCCTTGCTAAGTTATCTCGCCAGTTGATCAATTGTAAAGTGTTTGACATTAATCAGGAATTTGACTTCGGTGATGATCTTTTTTCATTCGGTGGCTTGCATCTAAATTTTTTTGGCAAGCAGATATTTGGAGATCATCTTCACCGCTATATATCTAAAAAAATTTCACCCAAGCCCCATTCCTGTTGAACTTTTAACTATTTGAGCACCAACCAGGAAGAAGAAGAAACTGAATAGTCCATCAAGCTCTTCAGGAAAAACAACTCGTGGAGGACACACTGCTGTACATGTAACTTCCCCCAAAAAGAAGAGGAAAAGAAAGAGGGTACCGGTAAATAAGAGAGTTTACGTAGAGAATGATGATGGGGTTCCGGTTAGGTTAAGTCATAGGCATACATTGCCTACGCCAGTTATAGACTTACCCCCAAACCAATACATACCAAATACCATCTCTGCTACAATAACTTATTGTAAGTGCCATGAAGGAAAATCCATATGGACATCGACCCTGCAACTCCCAGGAGTCCACACTAAGTATGTTCTCCAAAAGAAGAGGAGAAGGAGACATCGACGGCGAGTTCGCCGAGGAAGAAGAAGGAAACGAAAGGTAAGAATTTTTTCACTTCTTCGAGCGTTTTACATAAAATGATCCCCCTGTGATTCTGTGATGTTTGGGAGTGCCACATGTCGAACGCAGCCAACCAGCAGATTGCATGCCTGCGGTTTTTTCGGCACAGATATTGACTGGGTCCACGGATATGCGGGGCCTGAAGGGGTATTTTGAAAGCCGGCCACACGCGTACAAATACAATGTGCCAGGGCATTTTGAGCGGGAGGTTCGCCATTCTACCTTGGCGGCGGGATGGTCAATCCAAGCTGACATCACAGTGCTACCTCCCAGTACACCGGCCATACTAATTCATTTCCTCAACAAATCTTTTAAAAAATTACCGCGATCCTAGAAATTGTCTCGTGTAAAGCCCTCAAAGTTGGATTTTTTAAATAAATGCAACAGATTCATTGTCAAAGGGTACCCTTCATACTACTTTGGAGCAACACCAATTTGTGTGTATTTTACCTGTATTTCCATGGGTTACCCTAGAAATTCTGCTACTGAAAAGGTTAATGGCGTGTTTAGGCAGCTGAAAATGGCCCTAAGAAGAATGTTGAAATGGAGCTCGGCTGAATGCTCTGATCCATATTGACACAAAATAGTGGGATATTCAACAATTTAAGTATTTCTTCTAATAACCAAAACCCATGATTGGCTTAAATTTGTTGCTAATGTTGCATTCTCATTTCAGGATACCCACCATCTTGCATTACGGAAGGAGGGATTGTGACCAAGGTGCAATTGGAGTTGGACATGGACGAGGTCCAGTTCAAGGAGGACCTGTGGGAATTGTTTCCCATTTTAAGAAGAGGGCAATTCAAAATATATAAAAGGGACAAGCAGGGGAAGCTTGTGCTCATTGATGTAAGAAACCCCAATGACCTCAAAAAAGAGAGATATCAAAGCACTATCTTCATTTGCCCATCATCAACTTTCCATTCAGCTCTGCCTCAACTTCATCTACCACCTCAGTGCCTACCACTCCCTCTGTAAGCTATGCATAGGTCGAGAATACAGTTTAAGGAGGACTTATGGGAATTGTTTCCCATTTTAAGAAGAGGTTCGTACAATATCTATCATGGCTGCCCTCAAGACCAACGAAGAGGGGGTTCAAGTCAAAAAACTTTTCTCATCTTTGCAGCAAGCTGCGACTTTGTAACTCTTTATTTTTCTTTTTACTTCCAAGTGCCTCTCCTAGAGGTTTGCATTTTTACCCGTGCGTTATCTAACGTTCTTTACACCTTTTGTTTTCCCTCTTACATTTATATATATATATATATATATATATATTCTCTGTTTATTACGTCTTGTTTTCTTTATACATCTTTCTTTTTCCCTTTTTATGCCTTATTTCTCTTTCACTTTTTACTATGTGCACTTGCACTTTTTTTTATCAATATACTCTGTACATCTCTATATATTTTTATGTTCATGTCGTTCTGAGTGTGTCTGTGTGTGTGTTCTTGTATGTGAATGAATGTGATGGCTATCCGCAAACTGCTTTGTTTTATCTCTCTGTTTTGGTATTTGATATTTTTTATGACCGCTTCAGATCTGTTGTTTTTATATACTGTTTACATCTAATCTTTCCTCATGGATGATGATTTTGAAGATATTAATGATGCCGTTGTTAATGAGTGTAGCTATATCAACTGCAGCGATTTCCAGTTTAATGGCGATAAAAAACTTTCTCTGATGCATATTAACTCCAGAAGTCTTTTTTAAAAACTTTGATGATCTGGTAGTATTACTATCCTGTATAGAACATAATTTCTCTGTTATTGGTATTTCAGAAACCTGGTTCAAACCATCTACAGATGTGGCTATGTTTGATATTCCAGGATATTCATTTGTTCAAGTCTGTCGATCAAATAAGAAAGGTGGTGGAGTAGCATGTTATGTCCGAGACGGGCTTGATTACAAGATACGTAATGATCTATCTATGGCTAATGCTTATTATGAATGTGTATTTTTAGAAATTAGTATTGCAAACAAAAAGTCGATTGTCGGATGCATTTATAGAGCACCTGGTAATGACATTAGATCATTTATTGATGGCTTTGATCATGAAATGCAAATACTGAGTAAAGAAAAGAATGACATTTATATTATGGGTGACTTTAATATAAATTTGTTAAATGTTGATGTAGATGAAAAGGTAAAAGATTTTGTTGACTTTATGTTTTCGTTTGGGTTGCTTTCCCTAATCACTAAACCGACTCGTATCACGTCATCTTAATCGATAATATATTTACAAACTGTGTTCAAGACCATTTCTATTCTGGAATATTCTGTTCTGATTTCTCTGATCACATGCCAATTTGTAGCATTAACAAAGGCAATGCAGTCACTACAGGAAAGGTACACAATAAATTATTTAGACGTGTGATTACTGATGAAAGAATGAATAATTTCCAACACGATCTTCTTCAAGTTGATTGGTCTAGTTTATATAGCTTGTTTGATGCAAATGTTTCTTATGACTATTTTAGTGATATTTTGTCCAACTTATATAATTTACATTTCCCTTTAGTTGAATTGAGTGTGAAGAAGAAATGCAGGAAACCATGGATTACTCCAAGTCTTCTGAAATCTATTAATCAGAAACATAAGCTTTATCATACATATATTAAGAACCAAAATGAGATTAATCGGAAAAGTTATGTTGACTATAAAAACTTGTTGACAAACCTTGTTCGTCAAAGTAAGAAGGATTATTATGATAATGTTTTTCGAACTACTCAGAATGATATTAGAAAGACTTGGTCTCATATTAATGGTTTGCTTGGGAGGGGGAAGAAGACGCCACTTCCAAATGATATGTATCATAATGATTTACTGTTAAAATCAGACTTACAAAAAGCAAAATATTTTAATGAATATTTCATTGATTTGCCCTCTAAAATAAACAAGGAAATTCCTCCTGTCCAAACATCATACAAACAATTTTTGTCAGTGCAGAATCACTCCTCGTCCTTGTACTTTAGACCAACGTCTGTTCATGAAATTTCTAACTTTGTTTTAACTCTAAAACCATCCAAGGCATGCGGTTCTGACGACATTTCCCAAAAAGTCATTAAAACTTGTATTCAATGCATTGTTGAACCCTTGTGTGATATTTTTAATAAGTCCTTGTTTCAGGGTATTGTCCCAAACAAATTGAAAATAGCTAAAGTAATCCCTGTATTCAAGAAGAATGATCGTAAGAACATTGAGAATTATAGACCAATTGCTTTGTTACCCATATTTTCAAAAATTCTAGAGAAAATAGTGTATAAAAGGTTGGATGACTTCCTTCGACTTCATGATATTCTGATCCCACAACAATTTGGCTTTCGAAAGAATTGCTCTACAAGTATGGGTGTCTTGAATTTGGTAAACACTATTATAAATGCAATTGATGCTGGGAAGTTTTGTCTTGGTGTGTTTTTGGATTTATCGAAAGCATTCGACACTATTGATCATGATATATTATTAAGCAAGCTTGAGCATTATGGCATTCGTGGGATAGCTTTGAAATGGTTTAAAAATTACTTACATAATCGATTACAGTATGTAGTGGTTAATGGAGTTAAATCACAATCTAGGAAGGTAAAATATGGCGTACCCCAAGGCTCAGTCCTGGGCCCCTTATTGTTCTTGATTTATATTAATGATATTATAAACTCATCTCAGTTGTTTACTTATTCACTTTTTGCTGATGATACTTGCTTGCTCTCTCACCACAAAGACATGCATAATCTGATTTTGTCTGCAAATAATGAAGTTCACAATATATTTAAGTGGTTTTGTTGCAACAAACTTTTGTTAAATGCTAGTAAGACTCAATATGTTGTTTTTAGATCAAGGGGCAAAAGAATCCCAGATAATATTGACCCCCTGACAATAGGTGGTCATCTGATCAACCGGAGTCAAAATGTAAGGTTTCTTGGAGTTACAGTTGATGATCATTTAACTTGGAAAGATCACCTCAGCAATGTTTGTACCAAGGTCTCGAGGAGTGTTGGTGTGATTTTTAAGTTACGCTTTTTTTTACCAGAGCAAACTTTAGTAACTCTTTATAATGCTATCATTATGCCTCACTTAACTTATTGTAATGTTGCATGGGGAAATACGTATAGGAGCCATATAAACAAGTTAATAGTCCTTCAGAAGAAAGCTATCAGGCTCATTACAAATTCAAATTACAGAAGTCCAAGTAATCCTTTATTTGTGCAACTTCAGATGTTGCCTCTTGATGAATTAGTCTCCATGAATTGTTTGATATTCATGTACAAATCTCAATCTGCTCAAAATAATTCATTTTTAAAAGATGCGTTTATTGTTAATTCGACTGTCCATTCGTACAACACACGTCAGAGAAATCTTATCCATCAGCCGTTTGCGAGAACACAAACTGCTTCGAACTCTTTTGTAATTAATTGTATCAAAGAATGGAATAAGTTGCCACAAAACATCAGATCCAGTCCAACACTACCTATGTTTAAACATACATGTCGAGAATATCTTTTTGAGAGATTACAAAATATGTTAAAGTAAATCCTGGAAAGCCATGTGTGTATGTGTGTATGTGGGTGTGTCTGTGTGTGTGTGCGTGGGTGTGTATGTGTATGTGTGTTATCTTTTTTTCTGTTCCCATATTTACTCATTAGTTATCATTGTAAATATGTTTTTGTCATCGGTTATTCTAAATACTGTTATTTTGTTTTTGTTTATGTACCTTTTAAGGGGCCCCTTATCACAAGCTCTGCTATCCGGGGTCCCAAACCTATCATGTTTTTTATTTCTTTTGTGTCAATTGATTGTAAAATGTTGTGTTTGATTGGTTTGAATAAACTTGAACTTGAACTTGAAAAGGGACAAGCAGGGGAAGCTTGTGCTCCTCGATGTCAGAAATCCAAATGACCTAAAAAAAGAGCGATACAGAAGCACCATCTTCATTCGCCCATCATAAGCTTTTCATTCAGCTTGTTTTGAGCCGGTGTATGAGTGGGCTAGTTATCTGGGCTCCTGTTACAATCGTTTTCCAGGAATCAAGTCATTTCAGCATTTCAGAGTTTCTCATGAGAATCCTGGTGTGATATATTTCAAGGAAAGTGCTGTTAGTGATGAGCAGTCATTTGACTTTGCCAGATCAGCACTGCCCGCAACACTCCCTCAAGTGAACTAACACCACATTCCGAAATCATTTAACAAGCCGAATACCACTGCAGAAAGAATCCATACCATCTTCAACATCAGGGACTGGCTACAGACAGAACTTTAAGGAAAGTACAACTCTATCTCGATTTAAATTACGATGTACACAGTTATTATTTAATGATTTATGTAAACAAGTTTGAGCTGAGGAGGATATTTTGAATGTATGTGTGTATGTATATGTGTGAGCGTGCATGTGTGTTTGTATCATGTTATTTTAAAGTTTTTAAACTGTATAATTTTTGTGTAGTTTGTTTTTCTTTTTAAGGCCCCACCACAAGCAATTTGCTTCTAAGGGTGTCCTTTACCGTATTACTGTTGGGAAAATAACAGCACTACAAGAGGAGACAGCAGTTCACATCCGTATCTTTGATTCTTTTTTTTGGCAGGCTGTATTACAAGATCTTTCAGAAAGCATATGGTGCAGCTGGTGGTCCCGATAAAGTTGCTGAAATTGACCAAAAAAAAGTCATTGCTAGGTACAGTGAAGAAGCCGGCTCGACATGTGCCAAAATGTCAAAAACCACCAATGATGAGCTGATTATAGCTGTATGTACCCCAATGATGAAACGGATCCATACTATGGCGGCTCACAACAGTGAACTTGTGTTCATTGATTCGACAGGTATGCATATGCAACATATAATGATAAAACACATGAAGATTGTTGATTATCATCATGCAATGTGCGTATTTTTGTATGTATATTGTGATGATATAAAGACCAACAGATCATGCAGGGATTGGTTGGTCCTTATATTCTGACATGATGTTTTCTCAGCCCGAGAAAAAGGTGGAAAAGGTGATAAGCTGGAGGAATCACCTTTCAATTTTGTAAGTTTGTCTGTCGACTCCTGTTGCTATGATAATAATGACAGTCAATGTCGATTGCCGTGGAAGCAGGATGTTTCTAGAGGCCCAAAGGAAAGCACAATGGCTACCATTGGCGTTGTCGCCAGAGGCTGCTTCTGAAAGTGACAGATTAGACAAGAATCTTACCAAGACCAAGGAGAGCATCACACCTAACATAATGATGTCAGCAAGCATTTTGCTAAACTGTAAGAGCCAGAAAAATGAACAGCCACCAGCTTATCAGTAGGCTAGCTTTGAAAGAGAGTGGCGCTAGGAAAGCAGCCTTCAAGCGTCTTCATACTCGAGGAGTAAGTGCATCCTACCAATCGACCATCAACATGCAGACAGAACTTGGCAAGGAGTTTGACAAGGAGGTAAAAGAATGCGGGAGTGATGTGCACCTATCGAATGAAAGGCGATGTGGATGGCCTTAGACATCATAGTGCAGAAATAATACAGATAACAAAATATACATAAAATACATATTGTTTTATAATTTTAAAAATGATTATATTAATTGACAAGGTAATCATCACATTTGTTTGACAACTAATATCATTTAAAGGAAACCCAGACAAAAGTACAAACTGTGAAATGTGCAGGAACCTATAGAAAAGCAGAGTCTCAGTCAGACAAAGGATTCAAAATCGTCATGGATAATGTTGATGTTGTGGTACACGCAAGGCATCCAACTAGAGATAATTATGGGCGTGACTATCACATGGTCCAGATGAAGGCCATATAGAACAGAGTAGATGCTTCTCACCTAAGCAACGAAAGGCATGAAAAATTTCATGAGATTGACACGAAGGAATTCCTCCCCAGCGTTAGAGACAACTACCTATTACAGGTTATGTTGAAGTACCAGTGGGAGTGGAGGGACAGACAGTATTTGGTAGTTTCCTGGTTGCCAAAAATGGAGGTAATGGTGCTCAACATCCTGGCCCTGTACTTGTGGGATGTAATATCCTGGATCGGATGAATAAGGAAAAGTTGATTGAAAAGTACCCTTCTCTGAGTGTACTTTTTAATATTAATCTCTTTATGTTGTATAGCTCCCTCTCAAGGTCAAGATATCAATTAAGCTATAAAACAAGCGAGTAGCGAGTTAACCATTAGTCAAGATGAATCTTAATGAAGAGGACGTAAAGAAGGCAGCTAAGGTGGCGAAAGTGAAGGCAGGAGAAGGATTTTACTTGGTTCATTGGGAGATGGACAATCTTTTTGGCGTTATCAGCCCAGCAGACGTTGTGGGAAATGACAACTTTAGTTTTGGACAGGAAGTCCGTGCACTATATGCCGATCAAGAGTATGATGCCACATGTGTTTTCCAGGTTAAGTAAATCTGCACATTCGTTTAATTTCTAGTTTGTGTAATTCTCTGCCCGGGACGGAGTGGTTGCCCCCACGGACCAATCAATCCCTCCTCATGCATCAAGGTTTGCCCCTTTAATTGGCACTCCAAAGGTGTTCGGGTTAGATATACAGGGCGTATCATAATAAAGGATATTGAAGTTTAATGACGATTTATATGATCACTACTGATTTCATAATCAAGCATTTTATGTCTGTTGTAAAGGACAGAATGTCCTCTTGTTAATGACACCCCGATCATACTACTACTGTCACAGTTGACTGAATAACAAAGCATTGCTGTCCACCATGTGAAAGGTGCACTGTGCCAAGTTTGATAACATTTCCTTTCTTAGACACATAATCCACTCATTGTTCACACAAGCACTAATCTTTAGAATTTATCTGTGAATGCTAACTTGTCACAGTGCACCTTTCACATGGTGGACAGCAATGCTTTGTTATTCAGTCAACTGTGACAGTAGTAGTATGATCGGGGTGTCATTAACAAGAGGACATTCTGTCCTTTACAACAGACATAAAATGCTTGATTATGAAATCAGTAGTGATCATATAAATCGTCATTAAACTTCAATATCCTTTATTATGATACGCCCTGTATATTTATATATATGACTATATCTTAACATATGTATGTTGTATCAAGTAATTTTGAGAGTGAAAATAAAGTTAGAGATTCATACAGAGCAAAGATTTGCTCGATATTGAAAGGGTTTAGAAAGTTATTGGTAATTAATAGAGATTTAGAATGATTAGATTTATATTACGAAAGTTTTGTCAATGCAAATCTATATTCCGCTGGAAAAGGCTGTTCATATTGATATATACCTTGATAATTATGAATTATGTTGTTGTTATTGTTTGATATTGAAGTGTCAAAAGGTGTCCAAAAGGGTGTAATATTTATGTATTTCATTGTTTTATGAATTGTTAATGTATTTTATTGTTTGTTGTTTTTTAGGTTATCCGGCGTACTACTAATTTTCCATTATATATGGAGAAGTTTGAGGCCTTTATCAGACCACCTGTTATCAGTTTGGCTGTGGCAGCAACAAGCCCAAAAAGTCAACGTCTTACTGTCAGAGGGACATTATCAGAGGTATTTATGTAGAGATGTTATATTTATCAAAGGGACATTTTAAGTTCTTTTTATAAAGTTACATGCAGGTTGTTGGCTGACTATCTCCCTTTTGCCTACCGGGAGACAGAAATTAGAGTATGGTTGTGGCCTACAAATTTCTGGTTTAGTGTGTAATTTTTATCTGTAACTTTTGTTGTTGTTTTGTTTAGATTTGACAAAATCGTTTCATAATGTGTGATATTTGTAGGTGTTGTAGTTGTCTATGGATTACCTGTATTGATTTTTGTTTTATACATTCATATTGATTGGAGCCTTGGTGTCCACACCCACATATACAATGAGGCGATTTTTATTTTTTATTTTTATTTATGTTTGTGTTTTATTGGTAGGTTATTCGACGAACTGCCAAATTTTATATGGATATGGTAAAGGTGGAAGAATTTATAAGGCCAGTTGTTGTAAGCCTTGCAGTGGCGGCGACGAGTCCCAAGAGCCAACGGCTTACTGTTAGGTTGACTGTTTCAGAGGTATTTATTTAAATATGTTATATATGTTAAAGGGACACGTATTTAAGTATTTTTTATACAGCTACATGTCAGTTGTTGATTAATCATCTATTTTGCTGGTGTATCAGTAAACAGATATTGGATTATATATGGTTGTGGCTTGCAAATCTCAGTTTTTTTAGGGTGTAATTTTATTTGTAAATGTTGTTGTGTTTTTTTGAAATAGTTAATTAATCAGTTCTTTATTTTTATTTTTTTATTTTGTTTAATTTATTATTTATCATTTTTTTATGTTCTCTACATTCATATAGATTGGTGCCTTGGTGTCCACTGCAACATACACAAGACGGCGTCTTATCCTGACTGACAATAATTTGGACGGGCAGGTTGGTGTAACAATGTGGGGGAACCCTGCGCGGGTGATTGCCACGTCGGTGAACGACACGGTTCTCATCACGGCAGTAGAGGTCAACACTGCAAGGGAGCTCAATGCTACCAAGCTGTCGTGTGTGGAGGTTTGTATTGTCGCTCGTATTTCTTTGGGATGCACTTTATAAAGGAATTGGAAGTTAAATAGATTACATCACCACTCTATACAAGCCTGTCTAATACCCTTTTCACATCTACCAAATATTGCTTAACCCCGGGAAATAGGTGGGGCTAAGGGGGCTCTTAGCCCCACCAATTCCTTCCTTAGCCCCACCAATTACCCGGGGTAATTTTAGCCGGCTTTCTGTTCACATTACGTTTTGCCAAAGTGGGCTAACCCCACAAATAGTACGGGACTATCTGGCCCTGCAAAATAGCAGGGTTAGCCGGGCAATTGCGGGGTTAGCCGGGCAATTGTGGTGCTAAGCTGCGTAGTGTGAATCCGAACCGGGCTAAGGAGAAGCGGGGCTAAGCAACAGCCAATCACAGACAGCGTGGTCGTGTGGTCGTGAATTTGCATTTATCGCGCGCTATGCATGCAGTTCACGTTACGCATGCATGCTCTCTGTATTGACGTTTAGTCTTTTACGAGGCAGAGGTCATTATGAAAAAATCTTTATTATAAAATTGATTTAAAAAAATAGTGAAAGAACATGTAGCTCATAATTTTTTATTGCATTTATCATTATCAGTCATATTTACGTAGGTAAATTTATCAAGTGAATTGGATGAAAAATGGGTAATTGATTTGTATGGGTAAAATAATAAAGGGAAAACGCTTTGAGCAAGGCTGGATAACACAACACGAGCGAGCTAAAATTATTACGTACCGTACTGTATATTGTTGGTCTTTTTACCACAAGCAAAGAGTTCGTTGACCGATATTGATTATAGTTCAATTGTTGCATTGATTGTCTCCTGATTTTAATTGTATTTACACCGGAATGACGGCTTTACCCATCAGAAGGACCAATTGGGAAGATGTTGAAATCAGGTTTTTCCTGAGTCTGTGGGCAGAGGGGGAGGTCCAGCAGCAGCTGGATGGCACGGTCAGGAACAAGAAAGTTTTCGACGATATGGCAAGGAAGATGGCAGACGCGGGGTATAACCGGTCACCAAATCAGCGGGTTTTCCCCCTTCATTTAGTCGAAAGGCGCATGCGCGGTAGCAAAAGCATTAATATTCATGAGCTATCGAATAGTCCGGGGCTAAGGCGAACGTAGTGTGAATCGCGTGAAATTTCTTAACCCCGGCTAAGCACATAGTCCGGGTTAAGAAAATAGATGTGAACAGCAAAAAAAATAGTATGGGGTTAAGGATAGTATGGGGTTAAGGATAGTCCGGGGTTAAGAAAAATAGATGTGAAAAGGGTATTAGACTAGATCAATTGCCCAGGGCTTTCGTAATCCTGCCAATCTGCAGTGGAAAGGTGAGCGATATAATTTGTAATATAATGGTAAAGAGTCTCTGAAAAAGAAGTTGGAAGAAACTGAGTATGATTTAGAAAGCTGGCAGCAGAGCTTTTCTGCTCTATATCACGATGACTCTGAGTTAGAAGATCTAGATACTTGTTGACCGACTGAGGAAGCCTTTGTGGAGAGCAGACGTGGGTTTTGAATGGTACTGGCTCCTTTGTTTTAGGTAAAGGAAAAACTTATTTCTCACGCTTTATTTTTGTATTTATAATTAGACTAGGCCAACAGTTACCTCTCATATACTTTTATGAAAGAGAAGAGTACTGTAGAGTGATGATCAATGAGCTTAAGTATTTATTCTCTTTCTGATGCATTCCTTCTGTCATCACCTGCAAGATACAAGCCAACGGTTTGAAAGGTTGCCTTGCCCTGCTATAACCAGCCCTAGATCCTTCATTGTTAGAAGTGCTGGCGATACAACCCACCGTTGTTGAGATTGGGAAAGGCAAGTTCAGCAAAGTCAATGTGACGGTGACAAACAGTTCTAAGAGAAATATTTTTCTTCCCACGCAAACTGTGATTGCTTCTATAGAGTCCATATCTGATGTTAAATCATTTCTTCACGGTCAGCGAAGTAAAGACTACCCAGCTCTCTCAGGATGACTGGAGCTCAAACTTCAAGCTGGACCACCTATATTTCACCCACCTCGGCACCCTCTTACGCCAACATGGGTCTTGGACAGCCACTTCCAAATGGATAGGTTGGAAGAGGGCCTCCGGAGGAAGGGGTTGGAGTGTGTGTTGGCCACCCCAAGCAGGCCACCGCGCATACCAGTTCGTTTGTGCGGAGGGGTGACGAATTACATTGACCCTGGCCGTTTTGCAAAAATTACGATTCCTGCAAGCCCTCAATTCCACGTGGCGGTGGGGATCCACCCCAAATACGCTTCTAGAGTGGGGGAGCGTGATGTGGATAGGGTGGCAAGCCTGGTATGTGGCAGTGGCGTGGCAGCCATTGGTGAGATGGGTCTGGACTTCTCCGTTTCATCTGACCGTTGGCCAGCACAGCGAAGTGCCAACATTCATTGATATGACGAGCTTCGTAGAACAGGCAGCTAAGCTGGCGAACAAAATGTTTAGACAGAACATAGGAAAGTCGCCAAATAAAGAAAAATCTACCAGCTCAAAGAACATGTTCAAGGCGAGAGGCACGACTCTAGCAACACAAAGTGAAGGTCACAGCAAGAAACCAGAAGAGGACTACCGAACGAACAAGAACTGTCCGAGTTCTCCTTAATTTATGTAGAGTAGATTGTTGTACTAGTTGTGTACATGTTAATGTTTTCTGTTTTGCTGTGGCTTTGAGTTTTGTAATTTTGAGAGTGAAAATAAAGTTAGAGATTCATACAGAGCAAAGATTTGCTTGATATTGAAAAGGTTTAGAAAGTTATTGGTAATTAATAGAGATTTAGAATGATTAGATTTATATTACGAAAGTTTTGTCAATGCAAATCTACATTCCGCTGGAAAAGGCTGTTCATATTGATATATACCTTGATAATTATGAATGTTTTCATGCATATAGTATACAAAGGATCATGTTGTATATACTGTTGTTGTTTTGTTTTTTGATATTAAAGTGTTAAAAGGTGTCCAAAGACACCAGCAAGCATGCGAATTGTTCATGTTCATTGTAATATCTATGTATTTCATTGTTTTATGAATTTTTAAGTTATTCTTTATATACTGTAGCTATGGCTTATTGGTTTATGTCTTTTGATGTCTTTGTACATGCATACTGGTATCTGGTTTAGGTTTTAGTTTGTATAAGTGGTAATTTAATGCTAAAGTTGGATCAAATATTTATTTACAGGCAAGACTAGACACTTGAATTAGCCATTTTGTTGTACATGTGGTCATGAAAATACATGAAATTTATAACAAAATGTTTAAATGTAAACACTTGGATTAAAAAGATTTTGTAGTGCGATTTTTATTACAAATGTTGTAAATTTTATTTATGTTTGTGTTTTATTGGTAGTATAGGTTATTCGGCGAACTGCCAATTTTGATATAGATATGGTGAAGGTCGAGGAGTTCATTAGACCATCTGTTGTGAGCTTAGCAGTGGCAGCAACAAGCCCAAAGAGTCAACATCTTACTGTCAGAGGGACAGTGTCAGAGGTATTTATTTAGAGATGTTATATTTATCAAAGGGACACTAAGTATTTTTGATACAGTTACATGTTGGTGGTTGATTGATTATCTCTTTTCTGGTGTAACAGTAGACAGAAATTAGAGTATGGTTCGTGGCCTACAAATCTCTGGTCTAGTGTGTTATTTTTTATCTGTAACTTTTGTTTGTTTTTGACGTGATTCCAACCATTCTGTTATTACCAAACTTGAAAGATGTATAAATGATATCAAAGCTTGGTCCACTGCTAATGATTTGAAGTTAAATGAGGATAAAACTGAGGTTATACATGTAACATCTCGATTCAGAAAATCCTCCCATTTACCATCTGTCGAAATTGCTAATGTTCCGATACAACCTGTTAAAAGTGCATGTAACCTTGGTGTCATCTTTGAAAATGATCTTAGAATGGATGATTACATAACAAATATTTGTCGCTCAGCTTCATATGCCTTGTACAAGACAGGTCGTATTAGAAATTTTCTTGATCAAAAATCTACCGAAACGCTTATACACGCATTTATTACATACCGTCTTGATCAATGCAATAGCCTTCTTTATGGCCTTCCGGACTCGCACATTGAAAAACTCCAGAGAATCCAAAACTCTTTATATAGAATGGAGCCTTGGTGTCAACACCAACCTACACAAGGCATCGATTGGTGTTGACCGACAACAATTTGGAAGGCCAAGTCGGAGTTACTACGTGGGGAAACCCTGACCGGGAGATCGAGGCATCAGTGAATGATACTGTTCTTGTTACTGCTGTGGAGGTGAACTCAGCAAGGGAGCTTAATGCCACAAAGTTGTCCTGTGTGGAGGTTTGTATTGTCTCTCGTATTTCCATTAATGACAGTCTAAAGACAGAAGAACACTTCACTCGCCGAGACAAATCCTACAATATTCAGTGAATGTTGTCGCGGTTGAAATGTTGCATAGCTCCCTCTCAAGGTCAAGATAGCAATTAAGCTATAAAACAAGCGAGTAGCGAGTTAACCATTTGGTCAAGACGAATCTTAATGAAGAGGACGTAAAGAAAGCAGCTAAGGTGGCGAAAGTGAAGGCAGGAGAAGCATTTTTTTATCGTACATTGGGAGATGGACAGCCTTTTTGGAGTTATTAGGCCAGGAGACGTTGTGGGAAATGTCAAATTTAGTCTTGCCCAGCAAGTCCGTGCACGATATGCCGATCAAGAGTATGATGCCGCATGTTTTCCAGGGTAAGTAAATCTGCAAATTCGTTTAATTTCTAGTTTAATCATGGATTGAAAACAGGCCAATGTAGATCTAGACCGAAAAAGTCTCTTTCGTCCGTTAGCTTCTTATTTGGGTAGGGTCGGCTCCGCTCTTTACTTTAGAGACAGAAACTGACCATGCAGGCACACGTACACTCCAGCAAGGTTTAGAAAGTTATTGGTAATTAATAGAGATTTAGAATGATTTATATTATGAAAGTTATGTCAATGCAAATGTATATTCCGTTGGAATAGGCTGTTCATATTGATATATACCTTCATAATTATGAATGTATTCATGCATATAATATACAAAGGATCATGTGGTATATACTGTTGATGTTTTCTTTTCTTTTTTACATTTTATCGTATGATATTAAAGTGTTAAAAGGTGTCTTGAAAAAAAGAAAGAAAAAAAGAAAGAAAAAAAAAGAAAAAAGAACTGTCCGTGTTGCGCCTCTACGCATAAGCTGGGTGCCTGCAAGGCCTTCAAACAGAAGCCATATGATGACAGATTTAAGCTGGCTCAGAAGGCAAGGGAGTGTTTCAATTTTCTCCTGCCATCACACATGGCGAGGAACTGCACACAAGATGGATGCCAGAGGAAGCACCACACCCTCCTGTTGTACTATATTGAAATAAAATTAACCAACCAATATTAAGGGGAGATTTGAGGCTTAGGAGAGCTTAGGGGCTGGGGGTAGAGAGGGATAGACTGTCAATAGAGAAGGAGTACGTTAAAGTGAAAGAGCAGTGATTCACTAAACGAAAAGGAAAGACAAAAATGTCAATATTTAAGGGATTTTGACCCAAACTCACCCATTTCCTCTAAAACACCAGAGAGACTTTAAACGTAAGTGGAAAAGCAGCAACTTGCTGAACGAAAACCAAATGCGTTGCCAGCACAACAACTTCAACATCTATTGACAACTATGATAAATATGAATATTCACTAATCAACAGGACACTGTATATGCTGAGTCAGATAAAGTAAATGGTAAAAGACTTGCGCTTTGAACGATGGGGCAAAATGCATGCAAATAAAGAGAAACAGCTGAAGAGATCATGCAAGTGTTATTATCAAGTTCAGTTTCAACTTGGAATCACCAAACTTGATAATCCTGACTTGATTATTTTGACAAAATGTGTCAATCAAGTCCATTAACATTGGCAGTGACTATAGAATTAAAGGCCATTACTAGAAAACCAAGGCCAACCTGAACATCTACCAGGGCTCTAGACAGGGCTCCAAACTAACCTTTTTGGAAGAGGGTCCGGATTTGAATTGTTAAGAGTCAATATGTACGAGCCCTATGTAAATATCTTGAAATAAGTGATTTCCGGACTAGCATCTGCTAGTGTCTAGATGTGCTTTAGAAGATAACCTTATCCCGAGTTTGTAGACCCATTTTAAATATACATGAATATGTGGTTATGGGGTTATGGGGGGGGGGTGTTAAAAAGCTACAAGTCTTAATAAAAATTTCCCATTTAAATTTGTTATATTCCTTATCAAAGAGAATGACACAATATCAGCGGTTAAATTTGTTAACTTCAAAGAAATTTATATTTCAATGATTTAAGAACAGATCCCATTGAAAATGATAAGGCACAAGGACTGTGGTTATTTTAAAACTATGCTCATTAAAATAACACCAAAATAAACAGAATTTCTTGATTTTGTTTTCTTATAAAAAAGACTAGTGATAAAATCACATCGTAGTACATGGCTGGATATGAGGCATATGCTTTAGAAACTTTGTTATTTTTAATTTTATATATTGGCAAAAACTACCCTTCAAAGGAATCAACGCAACTAAACGGGCAAACATCAGAAATAGTATCAAGGGAGATTCCTCTGATGAAACTTGAGACAATAACGGTTGTCAAAGTATATTATATATGATACTACATGTATTGCAATTCAGGTGCAATAAATAAATAAATGAATAAATAATACAGCTAATTACGACCTGTACATTAGGTGGAACCTGAGTATAATTCAGATGCTTTGCAAATCTGCCAACATTAGAAAACTACAACTTTAGGTCCAGTCTTCTTAGCTTTAACCTTCGGTTTTGACATGAACGCTGGCTCTGCATCGGCACTTGTATAGACTCCCGTGACAGCCAGGCTTGCTTCTGAAACATCAACTCCTGGTAGAAGGAAAGAAAGAAATACAAAGGATAATCCAAAATGTGATGCAGTCATAATATTTGATTTTAATTTAATCCTCTATAGTCTGGGCTATTTTGAAACTGCATAGCCTGGAAGGGGGGGGGGGGGCTTCTAAGGTCCTCCCCCTAAGATCTTGGCCATGAAAGCGGACGATCGCCGCGAAAATTTGCATGCATGTCAAGTGAAGTGTATAGAACACTAAAGTAATTTATGCAATTAAGGTCATAAAATTCACATTTTTACCCTTAAATTCTTCATATTTAAACATTCATTTTCACTACAAATATTCTTTAAACCATTTGGAATAATAATACAACAAACAAATTTGGAAGAGCCAGGTTATTCCTTATGTTATCTATTATTTTGAGAATTTCTTATGCATTTCTTTGTTTTTTTAACTTATGTATTTTATTGTTTTTGTCACGCTCCCCCAAAACAAAAACCCAACCTATAAACAAGCCGAAATAACCAAATATCTGAACTTGGTAGAGATGTTTCATTTTCATTGAACACATACGTATGTTTTCACACATTCTCTCTGCCGAGTATGCAATGGATGAATTGATGACAGAATATTTTGATGCCTGAAATGATCACCTAAATCACAAGATATATATTCCAGGAACAAACATTTCATAAAACAAGTCGAACATTCTCCAATAACTCCATTAAGGCTGCGACGGGTAGTCGAATGCTCGAGTACCCGCATGGTTGACAACTACTTGGGTACGATTTCTCATACCGAATATTCGGCCGCAAAAAAAAAGTAAAATTGCATGCGTTTTCTGCGATACTGGGATACTGCACCAGTGGTATGGTGGTGGCAAAAAAATCATAAAATCAACAAACTAGATGGAACTTCGACTGCGCGCAGTCGAAAGTGATGCCTCCGTCATAGAGCAAGTTTACAAACCAAAACAGAAGAAATTTTTCAAATTCAAGTTTCATTGTAATCCATTAACAGGTTCTCAGAATATTGTGATTACAAGCAATTTCTCATATACATATATGACCCTTTGATCTTTGACCTCATGACCCTAAAATCTACTCAGTTCATTGGCTCTGCAAGATGTCCTGAAATCCATCTGTCAGTTCTAATGAGAATGCGTTCACAAGCTATTTTTGCATACATAATGAGCCCATGACATTTGACCTTTGACCTCATGACCCAAGAATCTACTCAGTTCATTGGCTCTGCAAGATACATACATGATCTAAGTTTGGCAGGAATCCATCAATCTATTCTAATGATAATGCGATCACGAGTTGTTTTTGCATACATAATGCGCCCTGTGACTTTTGACCTTAGACCTCGTGACCCCAAAATCTAATCAGTTCATCGGCTCTGCAAGATACATACATGACCAAAGTTTGGCAGGAATCCATCAATCGGTTCTTGAGATAACGCGATCACGAGCTGTTTTTGCATACATAATGAGCCCTGTGACCTTTGACCTTTGACCTTGTGACCCCAAAATCTAATCAGTTCATCGGCTCTGCAAGATACATACATGACCAAAGTTTGGCAGGAATCCATCAATCGGTTCTTCAGATAACGCGATCACGAGAACGGGACATACGGACGTACGTACAGACGTACGTACGGACGGACGGACGGACGGACAACCCAAAAACATAATGCCTCCGGCTACTTCGTAACGGAGGCATAAAAATCAAAAATGGTGGTGGCAAAAACAAAAAAAAAAAAAAAAAATAAAAAAAAAAAAAAAAAAATAAAAAACATGGCGTCTGAATATTCGAGTATTCGCTTGTAAGCCTGGGAGTGTACTCAGGTGCCTCATTATACTCTTGTGCACAGCCTTAAACTCCATATTTTGCCAAAATGATTATTTGATATCAAAATGTTCAGAAAATGTGGGCTTTCGACTTAACTCCACCCAACACCTCATTGAAGTCAATGGCCTGTAAAGGCCCAAGTGCTCAGTGACACATAAACCACAATGGAGTTACGTCTTTGTGTCACTGACCCCTCAAAATGTTACTTGACTGACCTTTGACTGGCTGCCTGACAGGACAGTTCCACCACTTATGTTCAACCGATCCACACTCCTTGCACCCTCCCCCCGATGGGTAGAGACCTCTGGGGTTGTCTGGACACATTCTGGACAAGTGGCCCGTCTGTCCACAGATGAAACACTTGGCATATGGGAAGTCACCTGAAATGGGATAACAAATCTTATGTTCATAATTCTGTCAAACCAAAAGAAATGGTTTCCTATGCTCCATTGAAAGACTTGGCATACCGGAAGTCACCTGAAATGGGATTACAAATCTAATATTCATAAATCTGTAGGAAACAAAAGAAATAGTTTCCTTCACCTAAAATGTGATTACAATTCTTATGTTCATTAGTCTTTTGAAACAAAAGAAACACTTTCCTGCATTTCCACATCACGTGTAAATAAGCCATAAACGTGCATTAAATCAATATCAAAATTCAGCTGGAAAAAAAGGGTTTACGTACAGAACATCCGACACCTAGGGTTAGAATTAAGGGATAAGGTTAGGGTTAGATTTCAGGTTACGATTAGGGTTAGTTTAACCTACACATGTAAGTCTAAAGTCTTTAGATTAAGCTTCATTGGTAAAGCATTGTTTAACCAATGAAAGTTTAGTCAATTTTTGTAGTGGGGTATTCTGAAGTTGCTCCAAAACTGAATAAAATAAACTTGTACTCAAACTATGTAAAACATTCAAACTCACCTAGTTTTTTATCCACCTTGGCATTGCACTTGCTGACATCGTGCTCTGTGGAGCCACAGCGATAGCAGATGCCAGTACCTTGTTCAACGTCCCCTAACATCTGCGGACAATCAGCAACAACATGGCCTGGTTTGCGACATTGGAAACACATCTTGGGAGTAAAGGGTGAAGAAAAAAAATATATACTTAAACTCTGTATTCACCATGGATCAAACCCTGTCCTGCCGCACTGTTTGGAGTACATTTACATCATATACAGTATGTACAAATTGTACACTCTACTTTTGAGAAAAATCCACCGTGGAAGTCCTGTTTATGCTGACCAAAGCTGTTAGAGTGTAAACCCTTGGAATGGAAATGATTCACTCACAAAGTGGGTGTTGTATCTCTGATACACTATAACATGTGTGCTTTACCTGAGAGCTAAGGGAGTGTCCTGCCTACTTGGCTGCTGGTAGTGAAGTGGCTTGGAAGTTCAAAGCAGTGACATTCTTCCTATGGTGGTAATGGTATGCTATTCAGGTATCCATCTATTGTCCTATTGTGACTGGCTGGTATGTATATTACATTGGCATGTATGTTAAACTGGCATGTGCATTACATTGGTATGCAATTGCAGCTGGCATGTCTATTACTAGTAGGGTGTCTGATCGCGCACCCAATGTTGTGTGCTAAAACCCTTCCCATAGAGATTGTACGCTTCCCTATGTGGTCTACGTGCATTGCGCGACCATCCAAAATTGGTCAATGATTTTATGAAAAAATTTGAAATTCAAACCTTTATAACAAATGATCCTGAAGGTGAAACTCAATAAATGAGGTGTCATATGAAAGAGCAGGTTTTTCTCCATATTCCCCATCGGGGGCCACCCCCAGAATTCTAAAAATATCTTGGTCAAAACAGCGATTGAAATGTTGTTTGCATCCTAGCTCCAAAATTTGCCACTTTCCTGAGCTGCCGCCCCGCGGCTTAAGCAGGGCTAGACGTAAGGATAATATCCAGATGCTTTTTTTTTCGCTAGCCCCAAGGGATCATTTGTTATAACAGTTTGAAAATACCCTTCCCACATTTTTGGAATCAGCTAATTAGGGAGACGTGAGCTCCGCTCAGTCCAAACCATGGTTACATCGCGTAACATGTGCGCTTATAGTGAATGAAAGTATGGGTGGCCGTTCCCGCCATAGAACCCGGAAGTGAATACACGTTGTAGTCAATGGCAATATCGCGGAGACAACGTGCACGTTGTCTCCGCGATATTGCCATTGACTACAACGTGTATTCACTTCCGGGTTCTATGGCGGGAACGGCCACCCATACTAGTCAATGGCACATATCGCGGAGACAGCGTGGCTCAAGCTTGCAAGTCGCGCATTGGCTGAGCAACTTGCGTACGATATGCATACGCTTGCATATCGCGCGATACAGCTGTTTGGCTAAATTTAGCAAAACAACATAACTCTGCGTGTACGTCTTTTTCGTCGATTCTGAGCAAAATGCTATGAATATTTCAGCGTTTTGAAGGGGCTGTATCTTTTGATAGAAACATTGGCGAGACTTGAAATTTGAAATGTATTATTCTGATTACATTTTTAATTCAAATATCAAACAAAAATGGTGAAAAACGATCCCAAATTGAAAATTGAAAAATCGTTCAGACACCCTACTATTAGGTTGTTCTATATACATAACAGTGGGCAATTTCATTCTGTTCATTTTGGCAACTGGCTTAAAATCTGACAGAATCGTGAGGTATAATTTTGGGCGCTAAATATTCTGGACATCGAGGTATAATCATAACTTTCAATTTCACTTGCTTAAGTGCATGGCTGAAAGATAACTAACTTTTATGTATATATTTTAAACGAGAATGACACTATACCTTTGATATTAAACAGGTTATGAACTTTGACAAAGTTTCAGTTACATGCCTAGTAGTGGCATAACAGTCATTGAAATGCTACAAGCATCTATCCGCAAAAGTATCAAACTGCAAGCTCTAGAAAAAAAGGATGCTACTGGAACTGAAATTTGCTGTATTCTTTGTACAACCTTACCATATTGTCTGCTTTCTTCTTCTGCCTATTTAATCGTCTCTCTTCGCTCCTCTGCTCTTTCTTTGCTGCGAGTTCCGGAGTATCCACGCTCCGATGCTTCACGTCTCCCACTGATTTATTTCCCTCATCCTTCACGTCACAATCTCTTGCTTTATCTGCCTCCAATAAGACATCGATGATTGATTTACCGCTACTTGATGATACCGGTCTTGACTTTCTGACAGTATTTTTCATTTCGCCACTGGCTTTTTTATGAAATCCACTTTGAGTTCTCTGACCAATATGTTTATTATTAGCAGGCTTACTGCTATTACCAGTACCAGGCCTCTTTAGTGTACTTTGAGGCTTCTGGGTGGAATGAGTAGGGTCTTGTTTAGTTCTTGACCTGGGGTCGTCATCGCCCGATTGCTTCTTTTGACCTTGGGTCATCTGTTCCCATGTTGATGCATCAAGGGGTTTCTTTTTGTTGGCATTCGCTCCTCTTGCGAAGCGAGTCATGTTGAAAGCAGGATTCGGCAGTGTTAGCGAATTTGCACTCAGCTGGTGATAAAAGAAAAACAAAGACAATGGGATAATTATCAGACTAGAGAAAGCTCGATATTGCACTGTCAAGTGAGCCGAGATCAACCACGAATCCCGGCAGTTTCAGCCTCTGACGGGGAACAGGGACAGTTCCGAGATCATTTCACTCAGACAGTATCTTAGTGAGAAAAAATTGTTAATACACCTTGAGTGGAGTTTTGATATGATATTATTAACCTAGAAAATAATGTTTATTATGGTGTTATAAAACTTATAAATAAAATAAAACCCTTAGTTAGATAAGCAATGATATTCATAACATAAGGGAACCCCGCGCGAGGCCGATGCCGAAGGCGTCTGAGCTCCTTTGGCTCGCACAACTGGGGGGAGATTGCTACCGATTTGTGCTTGAGTAAATGAACTTAATTATTCCGACTCGTGCCTCCTTACATGTTTTCAGAGCAATGAATATCATAACTCCAGAGCCAGATTTTGAAAAAGATTCAAACAGCGGGTTGGGTCACATTTTTCCCGCAATGTAAAGAGGTAGTAATTTCAATATTGACTTACAATGTTTTTTTACACCTATGGGCATCTCGCCCACCACTTTAAAATTATGATTTGAAGAGTTCTTTGATGGGAAAAATGGTGATTTCTTCGTCCTAGCCCGACAATTCATCCATGTTGAATCGTCGATTCAATATGGCGAAGAGAAAGTATGCATGCACGATAGCAGCGGAGCAATTATGAATATTTATGGTATAGAGCGCTGTTCGCTCAAAATTGCTTAATATGCATGAAGATCTTCTTTTCAACCTCTTGCATATTCAGCAATTTTGAGCGAACAGCGCTCTATATCATAAATATTCATAATTGCTCCGCCGCTATCGCGCACTTCTCTTCGCCATGTTGAATCAACGTGAATTGTAGGGTTAGGACGAAGAAATCACCATTTTTTTGTCCATCAAAAACTTCTTCAAATTACAATTCCAAGTGGTGGGCGAGATGCCAAGAGGAGTCAAAAACCATTGCAAGTCAAAATTGAAATTAGATCTACTACCGCTATTAAAGTTTATAGTAGATCTACATTGCGAAAAAAAGGAGTAAAAAAACATTGTAGATCAAGTCAAAATTGAAATTACTACCTCTTTACATTGCGGAAAAAATGTGACCCACCCCGCTGTTTGAATCATTTCAAAATCTGGCTCTGGAGTTCCGATATTCATTGTTCCGCATCTTCACTCACTTCTTTCAAGATTAGATTGGACAAGCACTGGTCCTCTCAGCACCAAATGCTTCCATAAAATTAATATGTGCATCTACCCGCCATGCGAGCAAAAATAGTTCAGGTTTAATAGAACGAAGCACCACTCAATGAAACGACCAGAACTTACCAGAAGTTTCAAGATGATCATCTCACACTAGACGATGCTGATGCTTCTCAAGCACAAATTAGTAGCAATCTCCCCCCCCCCCCCCCCCCAGTTGCTAGTTATGCGAGCCAAAGGAGTATGTATGGGGAACGTTGACAAATGTCACTTTTACTAAAGAATGACCCGCGAGATGGTTAATTCTGTCTAACCCTAGCTAAATGGGCGCTAATGTAGATGCGTATCCGTTTATATCAATTTTTTAGCAGTTTAATATCCATTCTTAGCAAATGGATTTTAGCCCAATTTTTTACTAATCTTAATCATAATCATATATTGCATTTTCCACCTGAATTTGGATCACATCCGACATCGGGAAACCTCCGTTTAGGGCTTCGATGTCGACGTCGTCGCTCAGTAACGTCTCTACGCTGTAGTCCTTCACCTCAAACTGAAGCTATCAGTCCAAAATTATGCAGACTTCTCGTATGGTTTATGGTATCGTGCATGCGCGTAACAAAGAGCTAAAAATCTTCGTTCGTACACACGCAGTGATATAACTTATATGCCAAATATTATCATTATTGTTTTGTTTTTATTGTTGTTGATGAGTCAGGCAAAACATGCTTATTCAGAAGCCTTGCCCCGCAAGAGAGAGAGAGAGAGAGAGAGAACAAGAGAGAAGGAAAATAAGGGAAATTAAAAGAGGAGAGAAAGGGATAAAAAGAAGAGGAAGAAGTAAAAGAAGGAAAAAAAGGGAGGAAAGAATTAAGAGATCGGGGGCGAGAGGGCCTTGCCCCTCCCTCCTCCTCCTCCGCTTAGAGAGAGAGAGAGAAAAGAAAGAGAGAGAGAGAGAGAGAGAAAGAGAGAAGGGAATTGGAAAGAGAAGAGAAAGGGATAGAAAGAAGAGGAAGAAGAAAAGAAAAGGGGGAAAGTATTAAGAGATCGGGAAATGGAAATAATAAAAAGGGGGGAGAAGGAGATCGGGGCCGAGCGGGCCTTGCCCCCCCCCCCCTCCTCCGCTAAGAGAGAGAGAAAGAGAGAGAGAGAGAGAGAAGGAAGAGAAGGGAAATTGAAAGAATAAAAAGGGGGGAGAAGGAGATCGGGGCCGAGCGGGCCTTGCCCCCCCCCTCCTCCGCTAAGAGAGAGAGAAAGAGAGAGAGAGAGGGAGAAGGAAGAGAAGGGAAATGGAAAGAAGAAAAAAGGGGGGAGAAGGAGATCGAGAGATCGGGAGCCGGGCGGGCCTTGCCCCCCCCCCCCCGCAAAAAGAGAGAAAGAAGGAAAAGAAGAGAAATGGAAAGAGGAGAGAACGGGAAAGAAAGAAGAGAACAAGAAGAAGAAAAAAGGGGGCAAGAAGGAGGTCCTTGGGGCGAGAGGGCCTTCCCCCTCCCGCCTCCCCCCCCCCCTTCCGCAAGAAGAGAGAGAGTAGGAAAAGAAGAGAAATGGAAAGAGGAGATAACGGGGATGAAAGAAAAGGAAGAAGAAAAGAAAAGGAGGAAAGAATTGAGAGATCGGGGGGCGAGAGGGCCTTGTCCCTCCCCCTCCTCCGCTAAGAGAGAGAGAAAGAAAGAGAGAGAGAAGGAAAAGAAGAGAAATGGAAAGAGGAGAGAACGGGAAAGAAAGAAGAGAACAAGAAGAAGAAAAAAGGGGGCAAGAAGGAGGTCCTTGGGGCGAGAGGGCCTTCCCCCCCCCCCCGCCTCCCCCCCCCCCCTCCCGCAAGAAGACAGAGAGTAGGAAAAGAAGAGAAATGGAAAGAGGAGATAACGGGGATGAAGAAGAGGAAGAAGAAAAGAAAAGGAGGAAAGAATTAAGAGATCGGGGATGAAAGGAGAGGAAGAAGAAAAGAAAAGGAGGAAAGAATTGAGAGATCGGGGGGCGAGAGGGCCTTGCCCCTCCCCCTCCTCCGCTAAGAGAGAGAGAAAAAAAGAGAGAGAGAAGGAAAAGGCGAGAAATGGAAAGAGGAGAGAACGGGAAAGAAAGAAGAGAACGAGAAGAAGAAAAAAGGGGGAAAGAAGGAGGTCCTTGGGGCGAGAGGGCCTTCCCCCTCCCGCCTCCCCCCCCCCCCTTCCGCAAGAAGAGAGAGAGTAGGAAAAGAAGAGAAATGGAAAGAGGAGATAACGGGGATGAAAGAAAAGGAAGAAGAAAAGAAAAGGAGGAAAGAATTGAGAGATCGGGGGGCGAGAGGGCCTTGTCCCTCCCCCTCCTCCGCTAAGAGAGAGAGAAAGAAAGAGAGAGAGAAGGAAAAGAAGAGAAATGGAAAGAGGAGAGAACGGGAAAGAAAGAAGAGAACAAGAAGAAGAAAAAAGGGGGCAAGAAGGAGGTCCTTGGGGCGAGAGGGCCTTCCCCCCCCCCCCCCCCCCGCCTCCCCCCCCCCCTCCCGCAAGAAGACAGAGAGTAGGAAAAGAAGAGAAATGGAAAGAGGAGATAACGGGGATGGAAGAAGAGGAAGAAGAAAAGAAAAGGAGGAAAGAATTAAGAGATCGGGGATGAAAGGAGAGGAAGAAGAAAAGAAAAGGAGGAAAGAATTGAGAGATCGGGGGGCGAGAGGGCCTTGCCCCTCCCCCTCCTCCGCTAAGAGAGAGAGAAAAAAAGAGAGAGAGAAGGAAAAGGCGAGAAATGGAAAGAGGAGAGAACGGGAAAGAAAGAAGAGAACGAGAAGAAGAAAAAAGGGGGAAAGAAGGAGGTCCTTGGGGCGAGAGGGCCTTCCCCCTCCCGCCTCCCCCCCCCCCCTTCCGCAAGAAGAGAGAGAGTAGGAAAAGAAGAGAAATGGAAAGAGGAGATAACGGGGATGAAAGAAAAGGAAGAAGAAAAGAAAAGGAGGAAAGAATTGAGAGATCGGGGGGCGAGAGGGCCTTGTCCCTCCCCCTCCTCCGCTAAGAGAGAGAGAAAGAAAGAGAGAGAGAAGGAAAAGAAGAGAAATGGAAAGAGGAGAGAACGGGAAAGAAAGAAGAGAACAAGAAGAAGAAAAAAGGGGGCAAGAAGGAGGTCCTTGGGGCGAGAGGGCCTCCCCCCCCCCCCGCCTCCCCCCCCCCCCCCCCCTCCCGCAAGAAGACAGAGAGTAGGAAAAGAAGAGAAATGGAAAGAGGAGATAACGGGGATGGAAGAAGAGGAAGAAGAAAAGAAAAGGAGGAAAGAATTAAGAGATCGGGGATGAAAGGAGAGGAAGAAGAAAAGAAAAGGAGGAAAGAATTGAGAGATCGGGGGGCGAGAGGGCCTTGCCCCTCCCCCTCCTCCGCTAAGAGAGAGAGAAAGAAAGAGAGAGAGAAGGAAAAGAAGAGAAATGGAAAGAGGAGAGAACGGGAAAGAAAGAAGAGAACAAGAAGAAGAAAAAAGGGGGCAAGAAGGAGGTCCTTGGGGCGAGAGGGCCTTCCCCCCCCCCCCCCCGCCTCCCCCCCCCCCTCCCGCAAGAAGACAGAGAGTAGGAAAAGAAGAGAAATGGAAAGAGGAGATAACGGGGATGGAAGAAGAGGAAGAAGAAAAGAAAAGGAGGAAAGAATTAAGAGATCGGGGATGAAAGGAGAGGAAGAAGAAAAGAAAAGGAGGAAAGAATTGAGAGATCGGGGGGCGAGAGGGCCTTGCCCCTCCCCCTCCTCCGCTAAGAGAGAGAGAAAAAAAGAGAGAGAGAAGGAAAAGAAGGGAAAGGGAAAGAGGAAGGCAAGGGAAAGAAAGAAGAGGAAGAAGAAAAGAAAAGGGGGGAAAACAAGGATAGTGGGGGTCGAAAGGCCCTTGCGTATCCCCCCCCCCCCCCCCCCTCGCCACTAAAAAATGAGAGAAGGAAGGGAAAGGGAAGGGAAGTGAGAAGAAGAAAAAAAGAAGAAAAAAGAAGAAAAGAGGGAGAAGACAGGCCTGGAGGAAAATGGAAAAAGTTCAGTTGCGATATATCTTTTTATAAGGAAATGTTGTTGCATATTTCTAATATCATAATATATATACATTGAGTGTATCTAAATAACCACCAAGGAATGAACATAATATTTAGATGACCTGTTCATGACACTGTTAATAAATATCATGAATGAATCAAAACAATGTTTAGACAAATAATATTTCCCACTTTTTTTTAACAGATAACGGAAATTAAAATTCCAGCATCTCTTCAAAATATTCATGTTTTTCCAATAAACTTTAGCATGGATATTATTTATTTTTTTTGCAGGCAGAAAGAACGCAAAAATTATCTTGCATTAGCATGTAAGTGTATCATAATACGCCATTATTAATATTGTTTTTATTACATCTTGAAAAATAGTATGCCTTCAAGCTTTTTGCACTTTTTTGTGTATTTGTATGAAAGAAAGCGTTGTGAACTTATGATGTACATGATGCAATTTCAGGTGCTCTTTTTTTGTTAAACGCCTTGTCGTATACTCTTTTATTTTTGTTCAATCTTTTATACAGTAATAAAGATATGTTGTTTTTAATCATGTCAACTACATCCTTTCTAAACTTGATCACAGATGGGGCACGCACGGCAAGGCACTAGCAGGCGCCGGAAGCAGTTTGGGATTTTGGATGGGGGGGGGGGGGGGCAGAAGAAAACTATGCACCACCACCACTCTAACATAGTACATGCAGGCCCCGAGGAACTGTTTTTAAAGTGGAATATTAACGATCAGATAGAGCGTAGCGAGCGAAGCGAGTGGAGCGTAAATTTGCGTAGGTCCAGAGACCCGGCGGGGGGGGGGGGGGGGGGGTGGTCAAAGGATGGAGCCCTCGGAAGCTTAGGGGTTTTAGGCATTCAATTACGGTCAGATCAGATTAGGATCCAGGGGCCTTAGGGCCCTTGGTGGGGTCCAGAGGTGGTCCTCTCGGGGGGGGGGGCAGGGGGGCACAGTGCTCCCACTTTTTCAAGCACCCGAAAAAGTGCCCCTTTTTACATAGGAATAGTGCCCCTTCCCCTTTTCAACTCTGATAAGTGCCCCTTTTATTTGGACACGTGCCCCTATTCCTTCGACAAGTTCCCATTAACCTTTGCAATAGGGGTCCATGTTCCATTCTCATAAGTGCCCTTTTTACTCTCTAGTAAGTGCCTCTAGTTAGGTACGAGAAGTGCCTCTTTTCACTTTGATAAATGCTCCCTTTACCTTAGATAATTGTCCTATTTAAATTTGAGAGATACGTGCCTCTTTTCCTTGGACAAATGCCCCTTTTTCCTTTGTAAGAAGTGCCCCTTCCCATTTTAATAACTACACGTATTTCAACTAGGATAAGCGCACCTCATATTTTCACATGTGCCCTTTTTCCTTTTTAATAAGTGCCCCTTTTCCTAATGATAAGTGCCCCATTAAAAGACACCCTACCCCTACTAATAACTGCCCCTTCTCTGGTAAATGAACCATTTCAGGTACGAGAAGTTACTCCTTTTCACCTTAGATACGTGCCTCTTTAAAATCGGATCGGTGCCCATTTTATTTCATAACTAATGCACCTTTTCCTTTATTACAAGTGCCCCCTTTTTCATTCACATCAGTGCCCCTTTTCATATCTGGACATTACCCCTTTTCAGGTACGATAAGTGCCTCTTTTCACCTCTGATAATTTTCCTCTTAACAATATATAATAATATCTTAGAAATGCCACTATCAAAATCTGATGGGGGCCCCTTTTCCGTCTACAAATGCACATTTCCTATTGTCATGACTGACTTTTTTCACCCCTGGTGAGTGCCTCTTTTTGAGGGTGTAAGAAGTGCCCCATTTTCACTTATGATAATTACTCATTGTACTTTGGCACATGCTCCTTTTCTTTCCTTATAAGTGTCCCTTTTCCTCTCATCATTAAACGCGCCCTAGATAATTTCAAGAGACTATACGAGCAATTTCCCCCAAAGCTTGCTCGCTACGCCCGCTACGCATCTATAGATGATATACTTATGTTACTTGGCAAAGGTCTTTTCAGTCTTCCGTTATGAGATTAGGATTGGGTTTTTTATCACACATCTTAACATTTTTCCTCGCATGCAATTTTTTAGACAATCAAATCAAACCCAACTGCGAAGCATGATGCTTAAACAATATCTTGTACGGTGTATACAGTCAAACAAATATTGAAATCATCCCTGATTATTGTAATAACAATGTAGGGGTATATACTAATGTATACAAAATTGTATATTTTCGCTTTGAGATTTCACTTTGTCGGTGCCCCTTTTTTTTCTCCAGAAAGTGCCCTTTTTTTTTCTTGGTGCCCCCCCCCCCCCCCCCCACTTTGGAGGTCGATCGGCCGCCCCTGGTGAGCTCCTCGGTGGAGCTCCCGTAAGCTCAGGGGTTTCAGGTGTTTAATTACAGTCAGATGAGCATATTTCACTCTGGTTCTGAAGGGTATAAAACACAACTAGTATAAAACATATTATAGTTAGTTATCATAGTACACGTCAATAAAGTCGACTTTTAAAACTTAATACCGAGCCCGACATTTTTATTATCACGTTACGACATCGAACAATGACTTGTTTTCACACATAAAATATTAAGTCTGATTCTATTGAAATAGTTATTAATTGTATTGAAAATTGTTATTGATTTCCAGTATCTCGCCATATGAGATACACGACTATTTGATATGATCGCCGATGAATATTGAACCCTTACGGCTCCTGCAAGAGCCGACGTATACTTGGAAGGATCCACACAACTCAGCGTTTAGGGCGGGTTTCGAGGCAGTTACAGGCGCGTAGCCAGGGTCGCCCCCTCCAAAACAAAAACGCCGGCCAAAGAGAGAAAGAGAAAGAGAGAGAGAGAGAGAGAGAGAACAGACAAAAATTAGGAAGAAAAAGGAGCAGACAAAGAAACATTTTTTTGAAAATTCAGACAAGGAGGGGTCCCTGGACCCAACCCCTAGGGAGCGCGCTTCGCTCTGTAAGTGATTGCTCATTACAAGTCCCCCTAACCCCTAGAATAAAAACCTAGCTACGCGAGTGGGTAGTTAGCGTACATGACCATGATGAAACCAACATAAAGTAACCTAATTCATTACCAAACAAAACATGTATACGGAGCCCCTCGACTCCATGGGTGTAAATATACATTTTCTTCCGATTTTTTAATTTTGTTATAGCCATTATAATGCTCAGTATGGACTTATAAATCTCTGAATGTTCCTCCGATGGGAGTGAAAGCCTGGTGAAAGCCGTCCCCTTCCCACGTTCTGAACCAGATGTGGGTTTTATTTTTCGATATGACAGGCGTGGGATATGCTTTTGCCCCCTCTCGCAACACCCCCTCCTTAAACGAGACCAAGCGCCAGATACAGCACACGTCACCATTTAACGTACCAATATTTCAAATTTTGCCCCCCCCCAATAAATCCTGGATCCGCGTCTGTCATCATCATCACCATCACCACCACCATCTTCTTCATCTTTTTTTTCTTTCTTCTTTTTATTCATTATTGACAGCTTTTCATTATTATTATTCGTCATTATCATCATATTATTATTTAATATTCTTCTTCTTCTTTAGAATCATCAACACCATTATCATCATCATCATCATCGTCGTCAGTGTTGTCATTGTCTAGACATCCTCATCATTTTCATCATTTTCTGGTGATTTCAGATTTCATAATTCATATTTTTGTAGTTGATTTTCTCCTCCACCTCGTCTTTGTTTCAGGAGAATAACCCAAAAAAAAGGCAAGAGAGGAAGGGAGGAAGGAAGGAGAGAAAGAAAGAAAGATAGTCAGAAAAAGAATAAACGAAGGCAAGAAAGAAATTATATCCTTATTATAGTCGAGAAAATGCACAATATAATAATAATAACAATAATAATACATGTGTTCATAATACACATAATAATAAAACAAAGACCACCAGAGGCGGCGTTTTCGAATGCGAGAGCAAATCTGTATTCGTTGATATTACCAGTGGCGTAGAAAATCTTTTATTGTTTTTTGTTTTGTTTGGGGGGGGGGGCAGAAAAATAAAAAATCACCACCCACCACTCTTACGTGTTACATGTAGGCCCCGCCCGGTGAACGTTTTTTTAGGGGGGGATAAAGTATTTACGAGCAGATAGAGCGTAGTAAATTGGCGTGGGGTCTAGAGGCAAACCCCCGGAAGTTAGGGGGGGGGGGGTGGGCATTTAATTACAGTCAGATGAGCATATTTTGATACCTCATTATTTTGTGACGCTGGTAGGTCACGTTTCTTTCTTTCTTTCTCTCTTTCTATTGCTCCCGGAACCCTGAAATGTAGGCCTCTAAATAAGCACATTTCATGCCTCATGGTAAATTTAGGGGCAACTGCCCCCCCCCCCTCCCCTCACTCCCAAGCCCCCCTATTAGTACGCCAGTGGGCTGCCAGCCTCCAATCTGCACCTTGTTGGCGGGAAAAATTGCAACTGATCTCACCTACCTTTCTTCTTTCTCTTCTTTTTTTCCCGTTCTCTCCTCTTTTAGTTTCCCTTCTTTCCCTTTTCTCTCTTTTTCTTTTTACGAGGGGGGGGGGGGGGGGGGCAAAGCCCGCTCGGCTTCCCCAATCTCCTATTTTTCTTCTTTCTTTCCCGTTCTCTCCTCTTTCAGTTTCCCTTATTTCCCTTCTCTCTCTTTCCCTTTTTACGAGGAGGGGGGCAAAGCCCGCTCGGCCCCCGATCTCTTAATTCTTTCCTCCTTTTCTTTTCTTCTTCCTCTTCTTCCATCCCCGTTATCTCCTCTTTCCATTTCTCTTCTTTTCCTTCTCTCTCTCTTTCTTTCTCTCTCTCTTAGCGGAGGAGGGGGGAGGGGCAAGGCCCTCTCGCCCCCCGATCTCTTAATTCTTTCCTCCTTTTCTTTTCTTCTTCCTCTCCTTTCATCCCCGATCTCTTAATTCTTTCCTCCTTTTCTTTTCTTCTTCCTCTTCTTCCATCCCCGTTATCTCCTCTTTCCATTTCTCTTCTTTTCCTACTCTTTCTCTTCTTGCGGAAGGGGAGGGGGGGGGGGGGAGGGGGGAGGGGCAAGGCCCTCTCGCCCCCCGATCTCTTAATTCTTTCCTCCTTTTCTTTTCTTCTTCCTTTTCTTTCATCCCCGTTATCTCCTCTTTCCATTTCTCTTCTTTTCCTACTCTCTGTCTTCTTGCGGGAGGGGGGGGGGGAGGCGGGAGGGGGAAGGCCCTCTCGCCCCAAGGACCTCCTTCTTGCCCCCTTTTTCTTCTTCTTGTTCTCTTCTTTTTTTCCCGTTCTCTCCTCTTCCATTTCTCTTCTTTTCCTTCTCTCTCTCTTTCTTTCTCTCTCTCTTAGCGGAGGAGGGGGGAGGGGCAAGGCCCTCTCGCCCCCCGATCTCTTAATTCTTTCCTCCTTTTCTTTTCTTCTTCCTCTCCTTTCATCCCCGATCTTTTAATTCTTTCCTCCTTTTCTTTTCTTCTTCCTCTTCTTCCATCCCCGTTATCTCCTCTTTCCATTTCTCTTCTTTTCTACTCTCTCTCTTCTTGCGGGAGGGGGGGGGGGGGGGCGGGAGGGGGAAGGCCCTCTCGCCGCAAGGACCTCCTTCTTGCCCCTTTTTTCTTCTTCTCGTTCTCTTCTTTCTTTCCCGTTCTCTCCTCTTTCCATTTCTCTTCTTTTCCTTCTCTCTCTCTTTCTTTCTCTTTTGCGGGAAGGGGGGGGGGGGGGGCAAGGCCCTTTCGCCCCTGATCTTCTTCCCCCTTTTCTTTTATTCTTTCTTTCCCGTTCTCTCCTCTTTCCATTTCCCTTCTTTTCCTCCGTCTTTGCGGAGGGGGGGGGGGGAGGGGGGAGGAGGGGGGGGGGGCAAGGCCCTCTCGCCCCCCGACCTCCTAATTCTTTACCCCTTTTCTTTTCTTCTTTCTCTTCTTTTTATCCCTTTCTCTCCTCTCTCAATTTCTTCTCTCTCGCTCTTTGTCTCTCTCTCTCTCTTGCGGGGGGGGGGGAGGGGGGGGTAAGGCTTCTGAATAAGCATGTTTTGCCTGACTCATCAACAACAATAAAAACAAAACAATAATGATAATATTTGGCATATAAGTTATATCACTGCGTGTGAACGAACGAAGATTTTTAGCTCTTTGTTACGCGCATGAACGATACCATAAATCATACGAAAAGTCTGCATAATTTTGGACTGATAGCTTCAGTTTGAGGTGCACGACTACAGCGTAAACGCGTAAAGACTGTACTGAGCGACGACGTCGACATCGAAGCCCTAAACGGAGGTTTCCCGATGTCGGGTGTGATCCAAATTCAGGTGGAAAATGCAATATATGATTATGATTAAGATTAGTAAAAAATTGGGCTAAAATTCATTTGCTAAGAATGGATATTAACCTGCTAAAAAAAATTTGATATAAACGGATACGCATCTACATAAGCGCCGCTAAATGTAGGCTAGGCCGAGTCCGCGTCCGACCCCACGCACGCGCACTCACTGATCTGCTCAGTCACTGACACTGTACTGGCGCTGGCATCGCCATTGCATCGCCATTGCCATTAACTCATAAAATAGTCAAGTAAAAAATCATGAAACATTTCTCAACCATTGATTTACATTCTAAATTACAACAAGTTATAGGCCTACTAACAATGCTGAACTGAGAACTTAATCTTCCACATTATTATCATAAACAATAAACAATTGCACTTACCAGATAACGGAAATAGACGCAATTATAGCGGAAGATCTGTGTCACTTCGTCGAGCGTGGGTGCACGCGTGTTGTGCATCAGACGGAATGAATGAACCAGAAAGCACAAGCCTTGTTGTACATCCATGCCGCGCCCGCCGAGAGTTGTGGGCGCAAGAGCGGCAAGCAAAGGTCTAAACCGCTGAGTTAGCTTTTGTTTTATATGCAGCATGCATGCTACGGTGTCGTGAAAGGGGATTTTGGTTCGGTAAAAAAATACAGTACAGCATAATTTATAACATAAAAATTGGGACTACATTTTTTTTTTCTTCTTCAATATAGAGTGTCATTGAGTATATAGTGGATCTGTATATAGTGATTAAGTAATTATGCGACAGCGTGATATCATATATGGATATTATCATTTTTATATCCCGCATACATATCTCCTATTTTGAGCTATTGTGCAAAAAGATGGCAATGGTTGAGTCTTGACGGATAATATTTTAGAAAATTAATAATACAATACAATTTTTTTTTGTATCTGTCTTCCCACAAAAAAGTGCTTTATTTTTTAGGCCCCCCCCCCCCCCTGGGAAAAAAATGTGTATTTTTACATTTGTTAACGTAAATTTTACCTTTTTGGAGGAGATGGCCCCCCCCCCCCCCCCGAACTGAGCGATTTTTCATATTTCAGCACATAACATTTCAAATTGATTTAAAATTTGGGCCCCCACCCCTAAGAAATCCTGGATCCGCGCCTGATAGGCCTATACCCGATTTGCGGAATTGTTTAGTAATAGCAGACTTTTATTGGATAACTTGTCCTTCAGACAAAAGGAAATACCTTCTTTTTTTTTGATCTCATGAAAGTAAAATATATTCAAACATTCCTGAAAATTACCTCCTTTTCGCAAAATGTCTATCAGTTTTATGAGGACCGTGACACATTGACACCTCCAGGTAGCGTTATTTTCTTCTGCGGCACATATTGGGGTTAGGTGCGTGTTGAGCCTATGGGAAAGTTTAGGGTTAGGGTCAGGCACGTAGCCAGAGTTTGATGTTGGGGGGGGGGGGGGGGGCACGTACATGTAATCGATCGAGGTAAAAAAAAGGGGTCTAAAAAGTTCAACCGATCTTGGAAATGTGTGCCCCCCCCCCCCCCGTGGCTACGTGCCTGGTTAGGGTTAGGGTAAAATCAAGACCTCTTTTTTTTAAAAAAAGCCTCAATTTGTGCCGCAGAAAAAAATGACGACCTCCGGGTATAGTACATGCAAGTATATTTTGTATTTGGGCAGCAAGGTCGTACTCGTATATTTAGCCTATGATTTTCTTTTAAATAATTATAGTACCGGACTACCGGACTACCGGTACTATTAAATGAATTACACTGAGATGATATAAACACCTAAACTAAATTCAGCTAACTAGGGGAGTCCTGTGTGTCAAAAATTTCGTGCATGAGACTAAAATAGGGACAAGAGGCGACAGCTACACCTCCCCCCCCCCCACCCCCCCCCCTCCCCTATACCCAGGCACTGATCCAGGATGTCTTCGGGGGGGGGGGGGGGCAAATTTGAAATTTTCCGAGCAAAATATTGGTATTTTATAGTGACCACTAAAGCAGTGGCGTAATGAGCAAAATATTTTTTTTTTTTTTTTTTTTTTTTTGGGGGGGGGGGGGCAAAAACAAATTCCGCATAACTAACAATCTTAAATGCAGGCACTGCTGAACGTTTTTCAAAGTGGGTGGGGGGAGGGGGAGGCTAAAGTATTAACGATCAAGTAGAGCCTAGAGTAAATTGGCGTGGGGTCTAGGGGCAAAGCGGGGTGCCAAAGGCCCCCTGCCCCCCCCCCCACCCCCTGGATCCGCGCCTGCCTATACCCCCCCCCCCCCGGGTTCAATTATAACCTTGCAGTGAGCTACGGTACGTGGTCGGTCAGTCTTGCTAGCATTAGAAACCAAAATAACTCCCCTTCCCTCTCCCTCCCCCTCCCCCTCCTCTCCTCCAATTAATTAACAGTATGTCTACGTTTTTTTTTGGGGGGGGGGGGCAAAAACAAATTCCGCATAACTACCAATCTTAAATGCAGGCACTGCTGAACGTTTTTCAAAGTGGGTGGGGGAGGGGGAGGCTAAAGTATTAACGATCAAGTAGAGCCTAGAGTAAATTGGCGTGGGGTCTAGGGGCAAAGCGGGGTGCCAAAGGCCCCCTGCCCCCCCCCCCCCCCCACCCCTGGATCCGCGCCTGCCTATACCCCCCCCCCCCCCCCGGGGTTCAATTATAACCTTGCAGTGAGCTACGGTACGTGGTCGGTCAGTCTTGCTAGCATTAGAAACCAAAATAACTCCCCTTCCCTCTCCCTCCCCCTCCACCAGGCCTCCTCTCCTCCAATTAATTAACAGTATGTCTACGGTCGAATCTCTTCGAGTTCCGCCGCTGCATGCTTCCTCTGATGTGACTCTCGTATAGTAGTTCCACATCTTATTACGATAGCGATACACGGGGGGTACGTAACACTATGCATCCCTATGGTTGAGACGTGGTTGGCAATTCCATTCAAGCCGCCATATACCGCAAAGGTGTATAGTTCTAACTTAGCGCGCTAGCACTACATTACATAGGTGCCTCGAACCCCTTGAATCCTCAATTTCCTGAAAAAAGGAAGATTTGTTGATGCGATACTATTACTACTACTAGACCCTAGTAATACTTTGATTACTAAGCGCATCATACTAGAAAGAACGATTTTTACAAGTTTATGGCCAAGTGCAGTGCAGTGACACATAACGGCATTTAATACCAACAATTCGCTGAATCTTTCCTGCTCTTCGACTTCGTGTTTGATTGATCAATTTTACGTGATTTTTTTCTTTTCGTGCTGTGGTCTGCGGGTCTCTGTCGAGTCGGGCTGAGCTGAGTGATGCGCCGAGGTTGTGCTGGCTTGAAATTGAATGAGTGTCTCGAGTCACGGGCACTGTTGTGAAAACTGCGAAAACTGGCGATGTAACAGTGAGCAAGACATGGTGTTTTTTCCTTAGTAATATCTTTTTGTAGTGAGTAAGACATAATTCTTTTACTTATGATAGATCTATATATTATATTGCTTAAAAAATAAATGTTTCCTCGACCCTCTTCTCTGCATCTTGTCAATCTCCTTTCAACTCAAGTTTCACTTTCAGTTTCATTTTAAGAATAAGATTAAGACTTCATAACCATCCTCTTCTCTCCTTTCGTTTTAGCTTCAGTCATAGTGGTACCCTCTGTCTGACTTTCATTTTACAATCTTAATTTCTCCCTGACTATGTGAATCTTCAAATTTACTGAAAAATCTGATTAGGATTTCAGTGAATGAACTTGTTTAAGTATTTTTGTCAGACATGTGAAATGAGTCATTCCATGGGGTTGGGGCACCATTACAAAACGATGCATGAAGTCTTTTGTCTACGGCTGATTGTCAACAAAACGGAGTTAATTTGTTAATTCCGTTTGTAGCTATGGCAGGCAGCCAGTGAAAACGAATTCGTCTAATAAAATTATGGAAATGCAAGCACTACTTTAAACGAACAGAACTTTGTTATTCCTACTCCTAGCTCATTTTTCCTGACTGAGGTATCGTATGAAAGGGCAGAAATGTGATTTTCTCTTTGAAATTCAGATTCCGTCTGCCAAATGACTTTTTGGTTTCCTCTCTTCAAATTCATTTTAATCACTCATGCGTGAAATATGCATTATATGAGTTGCATCAAATGAAAGAGGAGGATTTAAGCTTTAAAAATATGTGTCATTTATCAATTATAATTGTGATTAAGTTATGATAAAACATTGATAATTCTGTTTTGTTTTTCTGGGACACACTGTATATTAATTGCATACAAATCTTCAATGATTTCATCTTCTAAAGTTCTAAGTGTAGTACAGATCTCATAGTCATACCAACGTTCCATAGACATTGCATAGTTTTTGCCCATACCTTATGGAATGACCCAGAAGTAGACTTTTCAAACATTAGAGATGCAGACTACTCTATGGTTTCACTCTCAAATTTTTGTTCCTTCCAGATTTTTCATCACATATGATATAAGAGAGCAACTGCATGATGGCTGCTTTGTACTTTGTGTTGATGATGTGGCTGCCAATTTGCAGAGCTAGTACAGAAGAAATGTACACAATACCAGACCAAATTACTCTTGGCCCCATTGAAGGTAAAGTCGGTAGATTTAGTTATACAGCACTCAGCATTTAAGTTTTAAGCAGTACGCGTAAAGAAACCAAACACAGTCTTCTGCTGGGTTAAATAAATTCTGAAGAATCACCAATACGGTATGCAAAATTAGTGTGTCTGTGTAATATCTTACAGAATTTAAACTTCTCTCTAATTTTGCAAATGTGTCCAACTTTTGAATACTAAAAGTATGAAAATACATGCATGTTTGCAAATGGTCATGAAAATTCATGCATTTTTTTCATGTGAAATAATTAATACAGTCGATAGATATTTGTAAACAAAATTTAAAAAATTCAGAGAAGAGAATATTAGGTATGTTGTGTTATGTATGTTCTTCTACTTGTAGCTGAGCTTCAATGCATCAAATTCTAATACCCAGCACAAGATTTATATACAGCTCCCATGTTCTTCCAAAATCCTTCAAATTTTGCTTCATGCATGGTGTGATAACAATTATGAATTTGATTTCTAAGGAATCCTGAGCAAAAGTTTGAGGATTTTATTTTTATTAAATCAACATTGTGTTTGGTATAGTCAACAGATACTGCTTGAAATTGCTTCTAATGTTCAATATTATAATGTTATCATTTATACATGGCCTAAATGGGTTTGAATGTCTTTATTTCAGCTTATGTCTCAAACTTCAGCTGCTATGAATGCCAAGGTATAGTGGGAGAAGTGACAAACTGCGGCGAAAGTTTGGTAGCAGAAGAGGATATAGCCGTTAGTGATACGATTCCTTGCATTAACATTTGTACAGTAAGTCAATATTATATTTTTTTTAAATTAAAAAAAACATGATTGTGAAATAAAGAATCAACTCCAGAGCACTTTCAATACCATTTTGCATTGTCTTTATACATCATGTTCGAATTAAGTAACATATCATTCTGACGTTGTAATATTTGTACATTTCCATAGGAGATACACAAGGGTTTTGTCATTATCATTGGGTTAATTTCGTGAAAGTCCTTGTCATCATGTTACGGATTTTGTCTTCGCCATGGGCCTCAAACTGTTTTATTTTGATAGATTAAGTTCTCACCGTGACAGATATGTAAATGGGTAACTTTCATGATCAGTCACTCAGTGATTTCCTGGTTGAGTTTCAAGGTAAAGGGCTTTGTTTAATAAATGCCATTGGTAGTGTACATGTGAATGTTAAGCATATACAGTGTACATGTATGATCTAAATATTGGATTTTCAGAGCTTTACAATCATTTAAGTGTAATCTCGGATTTGGACCGATACGTAAAATAGATTAGTATTAAATCAATTAAACGAGAATGGAAAATAAAAGAGGTAAATTATAAAATAGGAGAATAAACATAACTTGAAATCATCAAGTAGTTTCCTCCTACATCAAATAATGTTTGTAAGCTAGGCTCATTAGGATTTTGGGGCATAAATTCACATCTCTTAGGACGGTATTTATTGTATTATACAAAAATGCAATTGTTGCATGCCATTAGCATGAAGTGGTGACTGAAACAACAACGACAAGGCAGTCTGTTTTAATCAAATCTCACGGTAACGACTGCACATGTTTATTATTGTCAGATTTCCATCTAATGTCACTTTTTTGAATATTAATCAAACAGAAAGCAGTGACTTACAAGATGGATCAGAAGATCTATGTGACGCGGAACTGTTCCCAGTCATGTGATCCAGGCTGCAAGATGCGTGCAGGGACGGGAACGTGTTGGTACTGTTGCCACGGCGATCTTTGCAACGGGGCACGCAAGACGACGGCAGTGTCGCTCCTCTCACTGGTCTTCTTGAGTCTTGGCGTTTATATTAACATTTGACGATTCCTTGCTTGTAAATGCTCATTCAGACACGAAGTAGTAAACCGCGTCAAAAAGAAAGCGCCATTGAAAAATCGTATGAGGTATAATTATCATGATCGATACTGTATCTGTGAGTAAAAATAGAGGTCATTGTTGCTCATAGCATTTATTTTTATATCCTCAAAATAGTACCTCGTGCCATTCATTTGCATTTTAAAAAATGACCTCATTTTTTTAGCGGTTTACTTCGTCATGTCTGAAAGGGGCTTTTAAAAATTTACGTTCTTTCCTCTCTTGTACAAAAGTAGTTGACTTCCATTCATTCCTTCATTGTGTAAAAATACATTTAGAAGCATTCCACAGTGCTGTCCAATATTTGCCATTTGTGTGCTTTTTGCCAAACTTTTTGTCTCATGACTTACGACAGTAGCTGAAATATATACATGTACATTTCTATGACACTTTTTGTAGTGTACTAGAATATCATTTGGACATTTCCATTTTTTAAATGCTGGTAAAATGTAAAACTATTACACATGTATTTATGTTTGATTATGAAAATGTATCTGTTGTGCATTGCACATTGGCCAGGGTAAATTTATTGAAGATTATACATGTCGAAATGAATTTTAAGATTCATGGTAAACTTCAAGGGTGAGGAAGGATCTTCCAAAGTTTGTTACCACCAACCATTATAAAGCAAAGCCTATTTCAGTAGGCTGCTACATTTATGATATCAGTTATATACTTCTCATAGGCATAATTGTCTCTAATAATTGTCATCATAATGTTTCAAGAAGGTGTAATATAAAACAAAATTTAGCCAAAAATTGTAGTATATTTTTCACCAATAGTTACAAAAATGCATATTTTATGTTTTATACATTACACTCTGCATGTTATTTGTATTCTACTTGTAGTCTTTATAGATGTGAATATTATGAAATGGTGTTGCACATATTGCTAAAAGAGAAAGCAATAATAATGGCCAAAGCCTTTTACACTCCATGTAAATATACAACTTCCATTATTGTACAATCAAGAACTTTCAGCATGCATGAATTTTTACAAGTGGCCCAAAGATTCACAAGTTTCACACTGCGAGCTTAATGAATCACATTGATTTTTTTTCCATTTGTGAAGTTTTGTGTGCTGAAATTTTTTGATTTTACAGTTTTGAAAAATGAAGTCAAGATTATATTCTTTATAACTTGTGACTATATATAGAGATGAATAGGACTTAGAACTACAGTTGTAGGTTTTCAAAAACGTGTTCTAGAATCGTGAAATTGTCTTCCTAATGTATACCCACAAGTATGTGTGTGTGTGTGTGCATATGGTCTGTTTCAGTGTGTTTACTATCAACCATGTACTATCCAGACATGCCCATGTCTCAATAGTGTAAGTTTTGCTGTAGATGTGTGTGAGTAATGAAATAAAATATATTCTTATGAAAAAATAGAATATGCATGGCTTTAGCATCTATTTGAGGTAAAGTTGAATACGGGTAAGTTTTAGTTAGCCAAACTGTTTATTCAATTTTGGTTTGAGCAGCAGTGTACCTGATTTGTGCATTGCTTGTCAGTTTTAAAAACTTCCATGTGTATCATAGTGTTTCTAATTAAGCCAATGCTCGATTTCTCCCAACATGTGAAACTGAATGCTTTTTAATGATGTAGTGCCATATTTATTGTTATATTTTTTAAAGTCAATTGAGTAGATAATCCATATCATTTGGACATTACATGAAGCTGTTGTATGACATTCTTGCGGATGGTGCTTGTGTATATCCGTCCATGAGATTGCAAAGGGTACATCTTTATGTTGTTTGTTGATCATGAACTGCTATGTTCTCCAAACTGTACCCTTTATTTCGACCACCTTTTAAAAATAAATATTTACCTACGCTTTTTTATTGACAAACTGTTTTATCATAGATGAGTTTTGCAGTATCATTTTTTAAGGAGAAAACAAAGCAAATTTGTTAATAGACAAATGGACTTCAGAAAAGTTTATAATATGCTTTCTTTTATTTATAAGCGCAGAGGCACATGTTATGGAAGATAGACACACACAAAAAAAGTGAATTAATCAAAATCATAAAAAACTGCAAAGTCAACTAAATATATTTTACATCACATTAATTTCATAATAAAAGCATATCAAATATACATACATGAATGTTATATCATGTACTTTTTATTTACCAGACATAAGTGAATTTGATAAACCATGAATAACAATATGTCTAAAATTGTCTATTCAATGTTAAAAAATGAAATGTTAAAAAATAATGCAATGTTTGTTAAATGAAAATGTGTATGGAAGAAGATTTGAATCAAGTCAACTGGTGTACTGTAATTTCACGACATGCAATTTGAAATACTAGTATTTGATAGTACCATCCATAATATATATTTCATTGTTTGAGAATTTTATGTTTTCTTGTTCGATTTTAGAATTTTGAGATGAATATCAATGCAATAAATTTTGACTTTAGAAGACTGACATGTTCAAATCATTTGTGTTGATTTCACTGGTTTTAGTCATAAGAAGCTTTCCTCCTTTAAAGGTACATGTAAACTTCATTTTGACTAAAGTTTTGGGAATGTTGGGGGGGGGGGGGGAGCAGCTTTTAGAATCGGAACAAAATACATGTAGTATTGTACATGTATCAGGGTTCCAAATTATGAAAAGGTTTTAAACTGGAAATAGGATATTTCTAATTATGATAATGGAACTTGAAACTCTATCGAAAAGAAGAAAAAAATTGTATTTGGTTCGCATGAAATGCATGGAACCAAGAATTTTGATTATTAAGACCCACGATCAATTGCTTCAAACCAAACTATTTCATAAAAAATGCACCATCACCTTAGAAAATAGCAAAATAAACATCAAATTTGCTTGGTGTTAGAGATTTTCTTATAAATGGCATTGCATTCGTTCATCTATTGTCCCTCACGTTTATATTAGTGCATTTAAATTTAGTGCATGAATCCTTTCAGTTTTCCAAGTTGATTACATCTTGTTTACATTTCTATGTGTTACCATCGACCTTGTAATTAATGAGGATTCTTTATTTACTACTAGGCAACTATCATTCTCAACTGAAGACAGTTTCTTTTGCAATACATGCATGTTTCGATAATTCTATTCAGTGCATTCCATATGTTCATGTGAGCTTGTGAATTACACTTTGGAAAAAAAACAGACTAAGGAGAGAAAAAATGTCCTCCCCCGAAAAAAAATCATTCCTTTCTATTTTTTTTCTTTCTCACAGTCACATTGAACATCAGTGCTGCCACATCATATTCAAGGGACACAATATGACACCCACGGTTAAAATGCATATAACCAGGTGTTAAAAATGTATATTGCCACTTATTAGGCACAAAGAAAGGGAAAAGGGTAAAAATCCAGTGTTCTTGTGTCTATAATTTTTGTTAAAATTAGCAATCACTTGAGTCATCTCCAGACATAGCCCTCCTGAAGTGGTTTTTATCAATCTGTCATAAATTCCATCACTGATCTATATAATCTTAATTTTAATCCACCTAATTCTAAGATACAAATTCAATGCATGCACTCAGAAAATGTCTTACAATGTAATTTGAAGTATGGCTGCTTTTTACAAGCAAAGGCAGTTTAATACAAATTGCATATTTGTTTTTTCTATTGCATTGCATGTTCATTTCATCACATTTCCATAAAAAGACTTATTCAAATTTTGAAAACTATATGTAAATTTAAGCTTTCATCTTCAACTTCATTTTACATCCTCTATCTTTTCAATTATATTCTTCGATACAACTTTCTTAGAACTTGCAACAGTTACTCTTTATATTTTGCTAATAGATTATCTATTATGCCAGCGCATTTTCTGTATTGACTTTGGTTATCCAAGCACATCACTCTTTGACATGAGTGATGGAATAATATTCACCATCATGGTATACAAACATTAGTCATATCACATGCTGTATTTAAAATGATTTAAACTTCAAACTTGTTTTACTCAGACTTGTATTGTATGGAAGATATATAACTGGAGCATTCGCATGATGTGTATGACATGCGTAGGCCCTGTTTTACGAAACTTCTTATCACTGAAAGATGCTATACAATTATGACTTTGTACATAACCAATCAAATGCAATGACTTCAGTAGCTTATACAGTCAAACCCTCTTAATGGCCACCTCTCTATAAAGGCCACCTGCCTATATCCATCAGCTGTATTGTCTCCCTTAAAGAAGAAATACACATTGCAGAACCTGCCATAAAAGGCCATCTGACTACAGTGGCCACCTTTCCTGCTTCCCGTGTGTGGCCTTAACCAGATGACTACCGAATCATCTTCTTCCCATAGACTTAGGGCAGGAGACATCCAGTACCAGTAGACAATGAGTTAATAAGACTGGTTTTACTATATCAATTTTCATAACGTTTTATTGATATTGGGCCCTGAGGGGTGTGTTTCACAAAAATCCTAAGTCTAACTTAACTCTAAGTTGGACTTAACTTTATGGAGAGCCATTTGTAGCCTTAAAATAAAATATATTCAAAAGCAAAAATTGAAGTATTTTAGACTTTTCATAAATTCCAAATCAAGAAAATGAAATCCCCTCGATAATAACAAATATGAATGATTTGAATCAGCATTTTATGCTTTTTAAAATAAATTTTACTACATATTTACAAAGATGCTAACGGCTTTCCATAATTGTTAAGTCCAACTTAGAGATAAATTCAACTTAGGATCTTTGTGAAACACCGCCCTGGTCAAATGCTTTTAATACCTAGGCATCAGGAGGAGAACAGAAAGAGAGAACAATGGGTGTTGCTCTCGGTATGGATTGAGAGCTAGATGTTGATAAGCTGACCGACGGATCCAGAAGGTGACGTTGCCGATGGTGATGGAGCGTATGGAGATGGGGGTAGGAGAATAGAGTCATCCTCGTCTGTAGAATAACAGAATTTGGAGAAGCAACGTTTAGTGATGACTCTCGCGGGGACCGGGAAAAGCTTTAAAAACCATAGCCACAATTCAACTATTGATCAATTACAGGTCAATCTCAATATTCATATTATTTTTTAAAAACTTCTTATTCTACAGATTATCATGGATTTCTAATCATTGAATAACTAAAGGATTTTGTATAATGTGTATTCTCTTTTTGACTGTTTATTCTCCATAGATCAAGACCTAGACTTCCACGTTGTTTGTATTTGGCGGTTCCCTGCTTGTTCCATTGGTTATGCAAAACCAGTAAAGAGTTCAAGCTTTTAACTACATATTTGAAAATTCAAAACCATCATTTGGTGTACTATAACGGGAGAAGCCCCTTTTGTTTCCTTCATTTGAAATAGTACCTTAAAAACGATATATGGCAAATTACCCCTAGCAACTTAAGAAGTGCTATTTTATTAAAGACGTATTCTCTTACCTAAGATGCCAAAGTCAATGGTGGTTTTAGGAGTGGTCTGAAGCAATGGACTCTGGAATGAAGGCGAAGCCTTGTAGCTGCTCAAAGGTGTCTTTGTACCGGGGGTTTTCAGTCTTAAACTTGACATATCCCTCAGGAAAGATGCATCATTTGCAGAAAATGGGCTCTCGTCACCGAAAGAGAGACCAGAGATATTGGCTGGGAGTGAGTACCGTGAACTGTCATTCAAGTGAGGAGTCCGGTGGTACGTACCCTTGGCCGTTGAATTGGGTGCTGAGCCGAATGATGTGTCGGCCTGACGACTCAATCGACCCCTGTTCTTGGTTAGTTTAGGGGTCGCTGATGGTGATACTAAAGGTGATATATGGACCAGAAGATCTTCCAATCTATTTGAAGTGTCCAAGAAGAATGCCTCTTGTCCATTCTCAAAGGTATTGTCCAGCGCAAAGGGCCTGTCATTGGGGGTGAATCTACCGTTTGAATTACTGTGATCTGGTGAGGGACTCGGGTGAGTATCACTCGACGTGGTGCTACTCGGTGACAGGGAAAATTCAGTAGGTATTTGTTCATTTAATATTGGATGGCTCACTTCTGGCTCACACTGAAGTGCCGGGCTCAAGAGAATACCATTTGAGGCAAATGAATCTCCATTCAATGCTGAATCCTCCAAGTCATGTTGATATCTCAAGCGACTTCTATTCCCATTCAGCTTGGGGGTCACTGAAGGCGTCATTAACGGTGACACATGCACCAGAAGATCTTCCAACCGATCTGATGCATCTAGGAGAAAATCATCTTGTCCATTCTCCGAGGTGTCGTCCAGAGAAAAGAGCTTGTCAAGGGGGCTATTAAGTTCCATTCCACCATTCACTCTATGGTGTTCGGGGGAAGGACTGAGGTAACTCTCAGCTATCGCACCACCACCATTTCCTGGGAATGTTCTTTCCGGCGTTTGTCCATTGCGGTTAAGGTGGGCCAATTCTTGCCCAGACTGCAAAGCTGGATTGGAATCAAACACATCTCCGTTCATTGACGAGTCATTCAGGTCACTCCCAAAGCTATGCGTACTGATGTTACGCTCATCAACATGGTCAGAGAAAGTGACCGACTTCTGAGAACCGTTACTGGTCCGTTGTTTGACAGAAGACGATTGCTGCGATGACATGGTATCCAGACTTGCCACATCATCACTCTCAGGGCTCCTGGTGCTGCCAGCTGTGGAAGGCAGCACAAGGGGACTGGCTGGATGCTGTGTTCGTGTAGAGCTGGAATGATTATTAACTGGGGTAGTGACTGGAGAATGTCTCAGCTTATCTTTGGTCACAAATGCACTTTGATCTGAGGGAAGGAGACAAAATATGGTTGATCCAAGAACAAACATTGTAACAAATATTAAAGATAAAGTTGAGTTCTGGTCGTGCGATTGCATTGTGAAAGAAACGGTGTGGAATCGAACAGAAAAAAAAAATCATTTAGCATATAAGTATTGGTGTGTACTGCAAGGTTTTGGAATCATCAAAATTATAACAAATGTCTTGGTAAGTTACAAGCACTGTACACAGAAATATGTATATGGGACTACACAAACATGTGGCGTAAAACTCTGTCCTGATTTTTATGGTGTTACATGCCATATTTAGAATATTAAGGCATTTGAAGAGCCATGCTTTTCAGGGAATATTGGTTATCCGATGTTCTTCCACACTTGCATTATTACAATGATAACGCTCACAAATTATTTGTCACCTCTTCCCAGACCTCAACCTTCTCTTTAAGTTTTATCCCACACGGCAGTTAGTAAAAATACAAGATTTTCCTCTATAAATATCCTTACAATTTGCTTCAAACCAATAAGATACGGTGCACTTTACCAAGTCCTTTTTACATATGATGTAGAAAATCACAGCCCTTTCTTTCTATGCACACAATTTAACATCATTACACTACAGAATATTTGTTAATGTCATAATGAAGAATAGACTATCAAAGGTTTTATTCGCATACAATGAAACTTGCGTCATTTGTTTGAATACTCACTGATTGGGGGTTAATGGATTTTTATGACTGACCGACCTCAAAATTTACTGCATACTTCAATTTTACCCCTAATCAAAAACGATTGCACAAATCTTAATACAAGAATGTTACACATCAACATAAAGCTCAAAATGTGCATATTTTAGAAATATTGAAAATAGAAGTGGATATCTTGTGACCTTGTCTAGCTTTCAAATTGTCTTACCAAGGACAGAAAGAGGATCTTCAATGCCTAAAGGAAGAGGAGATTCAGAATGATCAGGCGACAAAGATAATGGAGATTCCATCAATCCTTTGAACTCTGGAGATCCACTCATAGCACCAACCACTGCATCAGCAATCTTAAAATACAAACAAGAAATTAAGAAAAAGGGAAAATAACCCAACTTAAAAATGAGGATTAATCACAGATGCATAACAACTTTGCCTTTGTGAGAAAGGGGGGGGGGTACAAACTATTCTCTTAAACAAATCATAACTTGAATTTACAGTGTTGTTAAATGAGAAATCAGTGTACTTTTTGAAAATAGGAATAATAGCTTTAACAAATAATACACACAATGGAAACGATAGAAAGCTTGTAAATTTTGCCTACTATCCATGAATCATTAACAAATTCAAAGCCTTTCATATCATAGCACAATTGTACACAAATTAATACACATTTAAATTTTACTGAAAGGTTGCTCTTCATAATCCCTGAAGATTTCCACAGGCTTTTCTAACATAACAACATGAAATATATACAAGGTAGATTCCATGCATAAAGATGCTACAGTCAACATCAGTATACATGTACAGTCAAACCTGCTTTAGTGACCACCTGTCTACAAAAAGCACACTTTTTGTTTCCCTTGAAAATGGTTTCTCATTAAAACATGTACTAAAGGAACCTGTCTACAAAGACCACTTTTTGTGTTTCCCTTGGGCGGTTGCTGTAGACAGGTTTGACTGTAATACACAAAACAGAGTGTTCAATACATAGTTTGTCATTCAAACAAATTCTCTATTTCTTTTCTTTTAATTACCTGATCAATAAGGTTTTGGTGGGCTCTAGTCACAGATGTGCTGATGAGGTCATCCTGGGGTCGACTGCTGACAGGGGTTTGTGTACGATGGGAAGGGGTGGAAGTCGACCTGTCTCCACCTTTAGATGACCCAGGCTGTACAGGTCACAAAGCATGACCACAAAATGATGAAAATGTTTGGTTGGTTTAAAACAGTTGAACAAAATTATAATTAGGATCAAGGGATGAACGAATTGAGGCCTGTAGCATTAAAGTTGCTCATGCATGGGTATATAGAGGGCAGCACACAGACGTACGCACAGAAGCATAATACCTGCTGGCTCAGTGTTATGTTGTGATCATCAAGTTGCCTACTTCATGAACGACTATATACCCACCATGAACATCTTTAAGACACACAACTTATCATTCATAGTGAAAAATTCTATACCATCTACATTTTTTAATGTTATCTGGGATGTTTGATTGTTCATGAAAGGCCCTGTTTCATAAATTTGTTTAATCAATAACAAGTTTCAAATTTCTATATAACAAATTTGCTCTTAGCCAATCAAATAAAACAATTTCAGTAGCTTATAAAAGTTATTGCATCTTGTCATTCATAACAAGTTTTATGACACAGGGATCTGTTTCTCTTTCCTAAGTATTAGAGAAGTTGGAAATCACATACTAAAATTCATTGGTTTCATGAATTCTACTTTGGAACTCATATAAACTGAAAGACTCGGTAGTGTGAACACTCCTACCTTTCTCGCTGTCTTTCTGGTAGATGGTGTTCTGACATTCTTGGTTTTCTGAAGTGCAGGTGTTCTGCTTTGTTTGGCAACCTTTCTAGGCTGGGCCTTGACCTCTCTCTTTTCATGATGGGGGATCAACTTGGTGGTTGAATCTTCAAGCTAAAGTCAAATGAAGTCGAGATAGAATACAATTTAAGCCATAAGCACATCAAATTCATATGATTTGTACAAGAGCCATTTATTACTCACTGGAAAAACAAATCAGCAAGTCATACCATCTTACATGAATTAAGACCTTTTATATTTGTATTTGATTATAATTATTTTTCTATTTGATACATTATCAAAGTAATTACATTATATAATTAACGCAAATGAATCATAGAGAAGGATTATCATATAAGCAGAACTTGATGACAATCCTTTTTAAACATTGTTTATCCTTCAATAGCTCGTCCCTCCTTTGATTGATTGACATAATAATTTGCCAAAACTTGGTCACCTGTAACTACCTCGCACAACTTGAATTACTAACTTTAAACCTGCATCCAACACCAAACATAACTGTTTTTAACCCTGACCTATAACTAAAATCGTAAAAATGCAATACACACCCAACCCTTTAGTTGATGAAATAAAGCCCAGGGAAAATTTTGAATCACCCTTCTTTACCTTGAGTGTGGATTCTTCTTCACTCTGTGATTGTTCTTGTGTTCTAGCAGGTGCCGATTGCACTCTCCGTTTGTCTAGTTTCTGCTGGGCTGCTTTGGCAGGGGCAGGCTTGGGCAACTTAGAGGGCCTGAAAGGGTACAACATATTTCTGAAAACTGAGCTTTGTCATCTTTGAGAGTCAATATTCATAATATAATCACATATATGAATCGTTTTCTGTTATTCTAATGAGAGGAGATTTTTGTCAACTATTCAGAACAATTTTTTTTTTTCTTGTTGATCAACATTTTGTGTGCATTAATTGTTGATTGGTTTTCTTGATTCCTTTTCAATCCTGCAAAAATTTCAAACATTTATAATAACAGTACTTATAATAATAATACTGATAGTTATTTCCAATACAGCACATATTTTATGTAACACTTGCAAGTAAAAGTCCCTAGGCACTAAACATCGGTACATACTACTGATAAATAACTTTGCTGTACTTCATAACAATCAACTTGCCTTCATAAAGACAAATAGGAATACACCATTTTCGTAATGTAATCAAATTTTATGCACAGATCTTTGTTAAGTACCCTAATTACATATAATATCATTCACATGTTACAAATTATAACATTCACCTGTTACAAATAATTGTATTTCAATAGTCAGAATGCAAACATTAATTGTTGCTTGGTAGGCCAAATATTATGGCTCGTTCTACCGAACAACACGTAATACATTTTATTCGCATTCTGACTATTGAAATTCAATTATTTGTGACAGGTGAATCAAATAGTTTGTAATGAGGTTACTTAAAGGGACTTGGTAACATTGTTCAGATGAGAGATAGTGGTGCTAAGGTAGTGACTTCAATGCTAGACGTACAATTAAAGATAATCTGAAAATTTGAGTGAAAACGGACCATTATTCATGGTACAAATTGGGAAAAACTGATCTGATCGATTCCTTAATTCTCCCAACTATATTATTACGATTTAATTACATTTTAGGTGAATGGAAATCTCACAAAGCAATAAAATGGCTTTACATTCCATTTAACTGTTGACAGATTTTTTATAGCCTGTTTTATGTCTTTTTTTTTCATGGAAAAACGGTTGGGAAAATTCAAAAATGGTTGGGAGAATTTACTGTTAATCACTGTTACATCGACGCCTTCAAAGAAAACCATAGATATCTTTGTGGTTTAAAAAAATTTTCAGGATTATTTGCATGTCAGAGGTTTATGCTATGGTCACATTACCCAAAAGTAGCCTGCTCGGCGGCCGAGCGGCGAGTTTTTAACCAATTCTGCCCGGCGGCTGCCCGGCCACCGAGCGGGGCCGCCCAGGCCACCGAGCGGCGGCCGCCCAGGCACCGCTCGTTTTTAGGGCATCGCTCGGTCGCCGCTGAAGTTTTAGCGCGGAGTTAAAATTTGGGCGGCGCCTGTTCACTTTTCACTCGCCGCCCAAAATACGCTCGGTGCCTGGGCGGTCGCCGCCCGGCACCGACCTAATTGCTGGGCGATGCCTAAATTCCAGCAGCGACCGAGCAGGCTACTGATCGGTCGGTCGCTGCTCAGATTTGTGACCATAGCACTAGTACAGTAGAAGGAATATAGTAAGTAAAATTTTATACAAAAATTAAGCACGTTTTTCCATCAACCTTCAACAATGTTACCAGGTCACTTTAACAAGGATTTGTGCATTAAACTTGACTACATTACGCAAATGGTCTATTATAAGATCCTACCTATTGATCTGCTCTCTAAGAAGTCTGAGTGAACTGGTTGGAGTCCCTTGAGTAAGGTTGCTCTGTTTATACACCGCTTGGTTCACGTTATTCACTAGCGATGATACAGCTTCAGGTGTATTCACTTCAAGAAGATATAATGAAAATCAACAATCAACAAAATGATGGAGATGAAATGTTTTCATAAGCCCCATCCCCTCCCAAAATAAATTCACGACAAACTTGATGGCAAGGCTTTGCATACATGTATGTAGTACATATGACTTAAACAAGTCAAAGATTGCCAAAGTCAACACATTTCAATAATTTCTGTCAGGTTATCTGTTTAAGCCAGTAAGCCTACTAAATAAACTCAACAAATTGTTTCCTTTTATGAATTAATAAACTAGATGGAACTTCGACTGCGCGCAGTCGAAAATGATGCCTCCGTCATAAAGCAATTTTACAAACCACAACAGAAGAAATTTGTCAAATTCAAGTTCAATTGTAATCCATTAACAGGTTCTCAGAATATCGTGATTACAAGCAATTTCTCATATACATATATGACCCTTTGAACTTTAACCTCATGACCCTAAAATCTACTCAGTTCATTGGCTCTGCAAGATACATACATGACCTAAGTTTGGCAGGAATCCATCAATCGGTTCTTGAGATAATGCGATCAAAAGTTGTTTTTGGATACATAATGAGCCCTGTAACCTTTGACCTCGCGACCCCAAAATCTACTCAGTTCATCAGCTTTGCAAGATACATACATGACCAAAGTTTGGCAGGAATCCATCAATCGATTCTTCAGATAACACGATCACAAGCTGTTTTTGCATACATAATGAGCCCTGTGACCTTTGACCTCGTGACCCCAAAATCTAATCAGTTCATTGGCTCTGTAAGATACATACATGACCAAAGTTTGGCAGGAATCCATCAATCGATTCTTCAGATAACGCGATCACGAGCTGTTTTTGCATACATAATGAGCCATGTGACCTTTGACCTTGTGACCCCAAAATCTAATCAGTTCATTGGCTCTGCAAGATACATACATGACCAAAGTTTGGCAGGAATCCATCAATCGGTTCTTTAGATAACGCGATCAAGAGAACGGGACGTACGGACGGACGGACGGACAACCCGAAAAGCATAAAAAGTAGCCCCCCGAAATAAAATAGCAGGGGTGTCATTACTGGCCTGGGCTTTACTCTCAGGCTCAAAGGACATAGAGAGGGGGCCAGGAGGGGGCAAAGGTGTGGAGAGGGGATGAAGCTGAGACTGATGGAAAGAAAGGGGGAGGGGGGGGGAGGTGTTCCTACCTGTAGGTGATGCTTTCCAGAAGGCTTTATTCATTGGTCTAGTGGGAGTGTCATCACTGGCCTGGGCTGCACTAACAGGCTCAAAAGATACAGGAGGGGTCGACGGTAACAACCCCAGACCATCACCTAAAAACTGGGGGGGGGGGGGGGACAAATAAACAACTTGATATAACAGATACACGATCAACTATCTCATAAAAGTTGTCAATGGTAAGATAAAAGATGGGTGAAATTTTCTTTGAGGTTGGCTGTATCTATTTGTGCTTTGACTGAGTTGCCAGTGGGAGGATCTCTGTATCAAAATTATCTCAACAATCACATATAACTTCTTTGTTCTTTCTATGATTTGTCACAAACTTTCACTCAATTATTCCTCTTATTTATCTGCTTCCATTCTGGCAAAGTTTTAAAAAAATTAATTCCTCCTTAATGATTTTAAGCCATATTCTTGAAGTAAAAGACATGTTAATACATGTGTTTTTGTGTAGGGGATATTTTATTATACATGTATCTTTCCACTAGACAATTACCTTTAAACTTGAACTTAAAAATTACATTAAATTTGAATTACAACTATGCAACATAATACAAGGGAATCTAGGAAAGCTCAATCCATAAAGTTACTTACATGACTGGTATGCGTGTTTGCAGCTCTCTGCCTAGTGGGTGCTTCATAGCCTAGATGTAGGTGTCTCTTTAGTGATCCAATGGAAGACTTGACAGAAGGAAGCACTTCTTGACTCATGGAAGACCTATCATTCAAAGACACAACTTACTGTTTAGGAGCGATGCAGAGATTTTCAAGGAGATTGACAAATAATATTATACTGATGAAGAAAGGACTCAAAGCTGCACCCTTTTGACATATGTTGAGCTATTTTTAACCCTGTTTTTTAATCATTAATGATGGTTCTTCTATGTCAAAAGGGTACAGCTTTCAGTCCTTAAAAGGGTTTAGGGATGGGTGGGTGTGACCTTATTGCCTAGGTTTACACATCTTTTTCATACCAACTTCAAACCACAATACTTATACCATGACATGAGTCTACTGTGTTGTGTCAAGAAAGTTGGGCTTCAGGGTGTACAGCCAAAAAAGGGGATTTTCTGATATATTGTGCAACATGCATACAGCCATACATCAATGTTTGTTTAACTGATAAGCAATACTACCCAATTTTTTTCATTGACTTGAGATGAACTCCACATATACAATAACAACAGTCAGACTGTTTCTTGAAACTCAAATACTGATTGATCTCTGGATGAGAATATAGAAAATGCTGGGGGTTGTTTCACAAGACTAAGATTGACTTTAAGTTGAACTTAACTATTGCAAGCCGTTTATGCCACTGTTTGCTCTCACCCTTTTGATTTACTGGCAATGGTCTCTCAAGGGAGGTTCAAATCATGGTCACACATCTACAGAATTGAGAGCTTTTTTGATAGTTCATTATTGAAGAAAAAAATATTATCTAAAGATGATAATTGAGAGACCAATGCTGAGAGCAACCAGTGGCATGAATGGCCTGTCATATTTAAGTCCAACTTAAAGTCCAATTTAAATTTCTTAGTCTTTGTGAAACACTCCCCTGATGTCTTAAGATTGGAAGCTTGCTGACCTTAACGCTTGGAGGTTGGTGAGATGAGCATGATGGGTGTGCACCTGAGTAACAATCTCAGGTTGGAGGCCTTCATAGTCTGCCATCGGAGCTGAGGAGACATAGGGAAGAACAGGCACAGTGAGTATGTGGGAGAGAGAAAGGGGAAGAGAGATGAGGAAGGGAAGGAGAGAGGGGGAGAGGGAGAGAGAGAGAGAGAGAGAGGGGGAAGGAGGGAGAGAGAGAGACAGACAGACAGAGATGTGGAGGAAGGGAGGGAGGAAGAGAGAGAGAGAGAGAAAGAGAGAGAGAGAGAGAGGACAAAGATACAAAATCATGACAGAGTAGAGGAGAAAGAGCAATTAATGTTAACCTTGTTTTTTTTTGGAGGGGGGGGGGCATTTATACAAGTTAGCTTTTTTTCCTTTTAAACCTCATTTTTATATAATTAAATGTCTTTCTCCATGTTGCTTTAATATTTTTCGAATTTACTTCATTTGTGTATTTTCTTTTTGATTGTCATCTTGTGGCATACAAATGTCCATATAATACTTTGGACTGATTTAACATCCTATAAGTGACAGATTTATATAGACCAGTACATTAATAACTAGATGGAACTTCAACTGCGCGCAGTCGAAATGATGCCTCTGTCATAGAGCAATTTTACAAACCAAAACAGAAGAAATTTGTCAAATTCAAGTTCAATTGTAATCCATTAACAGGTTCTCAGAATATCGTGATTACAAGCAATTTCTCATATTCATATATGACCCTTTGATCTTTGACCTCATGACCCTAAAATCTACTCAGTTCATTGGCTCTGCAAGATGTCCCGAGTTAAATAGTAATCCCTCTGTCAGTTCTAATGAAAATGCGTTCACAAGCTATTTTTGCATACATTATGAGCCCATGACCTTTGACCTATGACCTCATGACCCAAGAATCTACTCAGTTCATTGGCTCTGCAAGATACATACATAAACTAAGTTTGGCAGGAATCCATCAATCTGTTCTAATGATAATGCGATCACAAGCTATTTTTGAATACATAATAAGCCGCATGACCTTTGACCTTGACCTAATGACCCCAAAATCTAATCAGTTCATCGGCTCTGCAAGTAACAAACATTACCTAAGTTTGGCAGGAATCCATCAATCGGTTCTTCAGATAACGCGATCACGAGCTGTTTTTGCATACATAATGAGCCCTGTGACCTTTGACCTTTGACCTCGTGACCCCAAAATCTAATCTGTTCATCGGCTCTGTAAGATACATACATGACCAAAGTTTGGCAGGAATCTATCAATCGATTCTTCAGATAACACGATCACAAGCTGTTTTTGCATACATAATGAGCCCTGTGACCTTTGACCTCGTGACCCCAAAATCTAATCAGTTCATTGGCTCTGTAAGATACATACATGACCAAAGTTTGGCAGGAATCCATCAATCGATTCTTCAGATAACGCGATCACGAGCTGTTTTTGCATACATAATGAGCCCTGTGACCTTTGACCTCGTGACCCCAAAATCTAATCAGTTCATCGGCTCTGCAAGATACATACATGACCAAAGTTTGGCAAGAATCCATCAATTGGTTCTTCAGATAACGCGATCACGAGAACGGGACGTACGGACGGACGGACAACCCGAAAACATAATGCCTCCGGCTACTTCGTAACGGAGGCATAAAAACACCAATTCATTACCTTGATGCATTTTCTCTAGGTAGAGTCTGAGTGAGAGATTCCACAGTTGGATGAGAGAAAGCAAGTTGAGCTTCCCGCCTTCATAGGTGTTGTCAATGTTCCGCTATAATACAAGGCAAAGGTACATCAAAAGAGAGAAACAGATCTAAATTAGCCCCAAAGCAACATTTAAATGATTCAGGCACTCCCTTAGTGATTTGTGGCCAACAAAAATAAGAAATTACATCATATTGTATTGCTATTGATTTGACAATTAAAATAAATTACAGACAATTTTCATGTCATGAATAAGAGTGAATAGACCACTTGTTATCACACAAATGGCTTTCCAACCTGTTGGAAAATATATTGTTGCTATAGAAAGTGAAAATGGCACTGAATATTGTGTGCATTTGACTAAGCAGTGGTATTACGACACAGAAATGTAGGTCACTGGACAGATGGTTATCTCATCAAATCAGCTCTCAATTAACATAAGAAAAAGAGGATCATGGGGGACCAATGGTCACCGATTAGGCATTGATTGCTATATAGAGGGCGCAAGTAGCTATGAGTAGTGCAGTGGGGCTTTAAAATGATGTTTTTACCATTTGAATCATAAATTAAGTCTAGATCCTGGGTTGGACAACACATGCTCAAGCACCAAGTGGTCTGTGGTAAATTTCCTAAACTATTAAACTGAATACTGAAAATTATCCCTGCATTAAACACTTACCGGTATACACAACACTCAAATCCTAAACCTAGTTCAAACTCTACTGCAATATCATTCAAGAAACTGGAGCTATCGTCGCCGGAGCAAATGTCCGATCACCAACCCCAAGAGTTAGTATTCTGAAAACAATGCCATCTTTCATGTTAGTACAAAAATGTTAATTGTCCTGACAAATTGTTGGTTAATGTCTATGCAAGGCTGAATGCTTTGACGTAAAGTTAAACAGAAACATGGTAAACACCGATGATAATTGTTACTTCTGCGCAAATTTAAGTTTGTTTATGACAATTAACGTTGTTTCCGCTATTTATTTTCTGATTACGGCTCTAGAGCTTTCAGATAATAATAATAGCTCACATTTATAATGCGCTTTATACTTTGTATCTAGGCACATTACCTATTATTACCCCGGACATCGGATTCCGGCTTACCCGCAACACAATGTATGCACATTTTCCACTCCCTGGGGAGCATTCTCACCTTCTCCAGTTCTTTATGGCATTCTCTGAGGAGCATCTCGGGAACCTGGACCCTTAGTTCAGCACCATCCACCCTGTATCGGTTGGCTGCTCCTTCCAAGATGGACTCTACGACCTCAAGCTCCTGGCGCTGGGAGGCATGACAGGTAGCCACCGTCTTCCACATCTCCCTCACCTGAGGAAAAAAAGAAAAGATTAATAATAATAGTAATAGCTAGTTCTTATATAGCGCTTTTCAGGAACAAAATCCCTCTCAAAGCGCTTTACAGATATATATATATATATATCATTACCTCGGTCGTCAAATTCAGGCTTACCCGCAGACAATTTATGCACTTTCTCCACTCCCTGGGGAGCATTCCAGCCAGGCGTCATTGTTCTCATAAAATCATGAATCACAAGAGATTTTTTTTAAACATACATGTATAGGGCCTCTTGCGAGAAATGAAACCCCCAAATCAAACATGACTCACTCTTCAACCAATAAGTATCCCACTTCAAATGCTTGCTTGTGTTTTAATTTGGGAGTTGTATTGAAATGACAGTATTCATGCAAGTCTGCAAGAGGTCCAGTAGACACATTTTATGATTATTTCTCAAGCAACAGTTGCTCTTCATGAACTGGAAGATTGCCATCAGTTTAGCCACCGTAGCAACAGGATATGCATGTTAGACTGCATCCATCAATTGATTTTTCTTTTTTTCTTTTAAAGAGTACTCATTCCTATTCTACTTTGATTTTCCCTCTATTATGCTGTAATTTACAAGTGAAGGAATACTTAAATGTCAAAATCCAAAGCTCTACTGATCGTTGTTCACAAGAATTTCTCCTCATTATGAAAACTGATTATACATAGAGGGCAGTTTGACTGCAAAAAAAAAAAACAATGAACAGGAGAGAGAGAGAGGGAGAAAAACAACAAAGAAAACCTGCTTTTTGAACTTTCTGTGTTCTTGTCACTGCCATCGTGTCCCATTCCGCATCAAGCAGAGCTCCGGATCTACGACGTCTGGTGATTGAAGGGCTCCCTCTAGTCTTCGCCTGTGCCATCAGACGCGCTTCCTCCTGTTTCATTTGAGCCTCTAGCTCACGGATCTCCTTTCCTACACGTCTGTACTCCCCCACAAGCTCACTGGAGATACAATGTGAAAATGAGTGTGTACTGTTACATTTCGGCCATGCATCTTATCGGTATCAAAGTATATTTCAAAACAGTTACAGTTATATATTTTGACAATGATCTGTATATGAAACTGGCTAAAGCATGTAAACAATGATCAACCAATCCCTCAAAATATCCCAATATGTAAATGTACAAAGCGCCTGATCATGGAGTACACAATGAATACACAAGCAATATCAGATACCAAATACCAAATCCAAGGATAAGATCCTTTATTTGTGCAAATTCAATGTTTCATGATTTGTTTGACATCTATGAAACAGACATTTATTGGCTAACCTGCAAAACAACAACATAAAAAACATACAAACAAAATTCAGGTACACAACTAGACTTAAACAAAATATGCAAATTACCTCTTCAAAAATGAACATCCAAAAGAAAAAGATACAAATCACTTTGTTTTACCTATTGGGTTTGCTTTTCTTTCTAAGCGTATAGGGATACACTTTGTAATGTGTTATGCGCTATATACAAATTATTTATTATTATTATTATTATCATATCAATTCAAATGACATTAACATTTTTGTTGTTTGTTTGTTTTGTTTTTCTAAGTAAATCATTACCTTGCATAGGAACTCCACTGTTCTTGGAGGAGAAGATCTTTTTGTAGATGGGAGAGAAAGGATCTCCTATGCCTCACACAACAAGCCTCTAAGGCACGGCCGATCTGCTCACCAAACTCTGCATCCTTGGAGGGTAGTTGAGGGTAGAGGAGGAGGTCCCTTTCTTTCACACCTGAAGAATAAAATAGGCATGCAAGTTGAAAGGTAAAACAGGTGATGACACAAACATTATTTATTCCCATTTTACTGTAATGTAAATGTAGATTTATGTTTTGCCACAGTGGGACTTGAACCATGAGCCATGTAATAATAATAATAATAATAATAATAATCTTTTAAAGTCCACTCCAAATGTTATTAATTTAATTTTATTTATTATTTATTTGCCCAATTGATTGTGAGCCCGGCAGCCACTGAGCAGCGCCAGATCGACGTTGCTCCATCCCTTATTGTTGAACGCCAAACAAGGTAGCAGCAACTCCCGTCTTTTAATGTCTTTTGGTATGACGCGGCCAGGGTTCGAACCCACGACCTCCCGGTTGTGAGGCGGACGCTCTTCTGACTGAGCCAACACTCCGGTCATGTGATTCAAAATCAGACGACGTATCTACTAGACCACACAACACCACTGCAGTAAACACAGGCAACTCCAAATTGTCTTTGTCCGCTACATTGGTTTTATGTAATAGTTTACTTTAAAGCCCCACTGCACTACTTATAGCTACTTGCGCCCTCTATATAGCAAACAATGCCTAATCGGTGCCTGTTGGTCCCACATGATCTCATTTTTCTTATTTTAATTGAGAGCTGATTTGATGAGATAACCACCTGTCAGTGACCTTGCAGGGAGGTCTAATCTCCCCTGGCCAAATGCGTACAGACGCAAAAATATATAAGATCATACCTATCTCCTTCAGGATAACCTTGTGAACAACATAACGACTGAAATGCAGCAGGAACGTGTAGAACTTGTCTCCCCCAGGGGACAGAAATAGAGAAGGCACAATCCTTGGCAGGTTACAATCTTCCTCGTCCTGTAAGGAAAGAAAAAAAATGATAAGCGATTGCATTGTGAACGAAACAGAGTGGAATCGATCAGAAAAAGTTAATCATCTAGCATATAAGTATTGATGTGTACTGCAAGGTTCTTGAATCATCAAATGATAAGAAATTGTGCACAGTCTTGGTAAAGTTACAAGCACTGTACACAGAAATATGTATATGGGACTACACAAACATGTAGCATTAAAATCCGTCCTGATTTTTATGCTGTTACATGCCATATTTAGAATATTAAGGCATTTAAAGAGCCATGCTTTTTGGGGAACATTTTTTATCTGATGTTCTTTGACACTTGCATAATAACAATGATACCGCACACAAATTATTTTTTATCTCTTCCAAAAACTTGACCTTCTCTTTAATTGCAGGAAGCTATAGCTTATACCTTACATGATTTAATTGACTCACTTCAGTTGCTTTACAACTTTCTGAAATAATGTTCATCTATATCTCAGCTACACATTAGACATCAAAGCATCACTTCCTTACATGGTATACATTTTACACTGATAGACAGTTAATTATGTGGGGAAAATTGAGATTGAGATTGCTTAAAGAAAGAAACATACATTACCTTGATCTCTGTCAGCCAATTATTAACTACTTTACGATAAGCTTGTTCCTGCTTCTTATCAGTGATGGGCCAGCAATACCTACACGAGGAACAAGGAAGAAAGAAAATAAATACAATTAAAATCAAGAACATTAATTATAATAATAATATTATCATAATAATGATCATTTAGGAGCATGAAAAGCAAAAAGTTACAAAATAATAGAATGTGAAAGAAAACATAAGAAGAAACACATAACAATTACCTGTACATGTGAATAGCACATTTCATACTCAAGAGATAACAAGACCTGCATATTCAACTTAAGTAAATAAACAGGGTTGGCATTGCTGTATTCACATTGCCTCGTTTTGTATCTCGTTATCACAAAGCTGAAGTGTTTTGACATCTCTGTATTGAAACATGAACTGTTTGCTTGAGGATTTGTCATTTCTGAAATGGTATTGAGGAGACGTGGAAAAGTATTCATGTACAAAGTTGGTAAGAGAACTCACCGGAAGCGATCCTGGGCCATTGGCAGATTCAGCTTTTCAAAGAGAAAGTGCATCACTACTTCAAAGCACTTCTTGTTGGGCACAGCAAACATATCCCTGAAGTGAAAAAAAGGACAAAAATGTCATGAAGTACATCCTGAATTTTACAAAGAAACATAAGATTATATACCATTTTGCAAATATCAATCTCAATTATTGAAGTTAATAATATAAAGTTAAGATCTACAATGACATCATTGTTTTACCGTATACCTGACTGATGATATGGGTGATGCCGTGGCCTAATCATGAAGTGAATTTGTTCTTTATACCCATCGGCAAAAATATAAATGGAAATGCCAAAATAACAAGGGAAAGTTGAGTATCCACTATAACATTTAGAAAGATCAATCTAAGTAAAAACACATTCAAACATCAGAACAAGAATCAATGTTACATTCATTTTGAAATATATATATACAGAAAATAGAAAAGAGCATTTGGCCTGAATACATGTATATTCATCTATGAATACGGCATTATGTTTTGTTATTTTTTTTAAAACTTTTTTTTAATTATTATTTTTTATAAATTTATTTAAATTTAATTCATCTTACTTTGAGAATGGCACATTGAACCTTCCTTCCATCTCACTCCTCTCGAAACCAAGCAAGAGGAGGTTGGTGAAGATCGCATCCCTCCGGTCCAGCGGCCCTTGAGGCCCTTGAGGGTGCGCCTCTCGAGGTCGACTACTCTTCTTCTTAACACTCATGACTAGACTTCTTCTAAGAGATCATCATAAGGAAACCTAAAAAAAGAGACAATAGTTAGGTTCACATGAGATTTTGTTAACTTTAAGTTTAGATCGTGGTTTTAAATTTTGAAGTTAAATGTATCTTTGTAGTTAGGGACCATGCAGATCGATGCACTTACAAAAACTTAAGCCACAAGCAATCTTAAAGGTACTATGTCCCATTTGCAGGCCAAAAAAATGAAAAAGTTAAATCCCAACTGCATTTGAAAGATAATACTAATTTAGAACTTCCCTAAAAAAAGTGGGGCTTGAAAACGTCTTCAAGTAGGAAAATAATGACTATTAGTTGTCAAATCGACTTTAGGGCTATAGAGCCCAAAAGTAATAGTCTTGATTTTCAGACAATTGTACAGAATGGTCATACGTTTTATGCTGCACAAAGATTCAATCAGTTTAATCTTGGCAATCACAAGAAGTGGGTTATTGATGTAGACAAATGCTCATGTACCCTTTACAACTCTTTTCATGTATGTTATTACCAAAGAAGAAAAAAAGCCAGTCAGTCACTCAATAGTGTCTGACAGTGAAGTCTAGCAAGTAAACGGATTTCCTTGCATAATTTGAATATGAGGACACTGCTAACGTTTACATTTCACATATAGGACATACATGACATAATTCCTGTAATTGTGGGTAAATTGTGCTGCTTCCGTATAATGCGCTGTATGAGTGTTATTCAGCGCATTATACGGAAGCAGCACATTTACAAGGTGCCAGTCAGAGGTCATCACCATTGTGTAGAGATCGTGAATTCACACGGTACACGTGAAAAGGGAGCTAAGCTGTATTGGTCTGGTAAGAAAATTGCTTTTATTTCGTGATTTTTACCTCTGATTATGATATTCTGGGTGTAATTACGATCACAATTCCCATACAATTTATCAAAGCCACTGTCCAATATTGGTCTGGTGCGGGAAAGTGTGATTTTGGACACATTTGAGATGTTGTTTACATGCCTCTCCATGCAGTGGTATGGGAGCCGGACTTAAGGCTCTCTCGAATAATATCATAAAAAACATTTTGAGAGAGCCCTTAACCCTTAAGGCTAATCTAAACTAGCTAAAGATAAAGTAAAGTCGACATCTAGCGTGCACAGCACCACGGCAGCGTGGCACTAATAATCAGTAGGGGCGCTGGTCTGAGAATGAGGATCGTCCTCATAAACAAGGATATCCTCATAAACGAGGACGAAATGCGTCCTCAAAAATAAGGGTCGTCTGCATTTTTCGAGGACGTTTTTTTTCATTGGCGCTCTGGGGGTTTCATGTTACAGAACGGCCTGCTGGCGATGCCAAAAATGGATTCCCCGGGGGAAAATAACCCTAGTTCACCGTCTACTTTTATGGGTTGTCAGTCTTCCCAGGGATTTATTGCTCATAATGTGAAGGTCTCTGTACAAAGTCAATGTAAAATGCATCAAGAAAATCATTGCAGAATCCGTTTTTTGCATCGCCAATGCGCCGATCAAAAATATGAAACGTCTGCGAAAATGCAAAAATGCAGACGGTCCTTATTTTTTAGGACGCATCTGTCCGTGTTAAAGAAGACGATCCTCGTTTATGAAGATGATCCTTAATATTCTCGGACCAGCGCCCCTACTGATAATGGCGTAATAATGCAGGCTGCACCTGCCGAAATTAGCCTTAAGGGCTCTCTCGAAATGTTTTTTTAATGATATTGTTCGAGAGAGCCTTAACTTGCTCCCATACCCTGCACGGAGAGGTAGGTAAACAACATCAAAAATGTGTCCAAAATCACACTTTCCGGGACCCGATCAATATTGGACAGTGGCTTTGATAAATTTTGTCGTAGTTTTGGTCTTAATTACCGCCTTAATTTCAAAATCGGATCTGAAAATAACAAAATAAGAGCAATTTTCTTACCAGACCGAGACAGCTCAGCTCCCTTTTCTGAGTTTTCACGTGTACCGTGTGAATTTCACGATGTCTACACAATGGTGATGACCTCTGACTGGCACTTCCGTAATTGTGGGTAAATTGTGCTGCTTCCGTATAATGCGCTGTATGAGTGTTATTCAGCGCATTATACGGAAGCAGCACATTTACGAAGTGCCAGTCAGAGGTCATCACCATTGTGTAGACATCGTGAAATTCACACGGTACACGTGAAAACTCAGAAAAGGGAGCTGAGCTGTCTCGGTCTGGTAAGAAAATTGCTCTTATTTTGTTATTTTCAGATCCGATTTTGAAATTAAGGCGGTAATTAAGACCAAAACTACGACAAAATTTATCAAAGCCACTGTCCAATATTGGTCGGGTCCCGGAAAGTGTGATTTTGGACACATTTTTGATGTTGTTTACCTACCTCTCCGTGCAGGGGTATGGGAGCAAGTTAAGGCTCTCTCGAACAATATCATTAAAAAAACATTTCGAGAGAGCCCTTAAGGCTAGCCGAAATGACTAGGGATGGCCTACCTTTCTATTATTTTCTAATCACCTGCTGTCAAAACACACCCCATCCCAGTATAAAGTATCTCTGTTGTTGTTGTTGTTGTTTGGTATTATCGGCGTTTCATTCTTTTTTTAGAATATTTACGCCTTTCACTTTATTTATTTTTTTCTTCTATTTTTTTTTGGTATTATTTGTAAATTCATACTCTTCTCTTTTTTTTGTTGATAATATCAGATCTACTCTCGCACAGCTAGTCACATAAATCATAATCAGGTTACATCAGCCGGGCCCAAAGCTAAAGCCATAGCCAGAGGCAGAGCTCGCGCTCCCGGAATGCTCCGGGGCCAGTTCGGCCGCATTCAGGCACACGCACGTCTGCTCGTTGGTAGACACCCATTTCTTTTCATCATGTTCATGTCAAACATTTTTACACACGACCAATTCACAGCAACACAATAATTTTAATTTGATAAATAGATACTTATATGATCAAACAAACAAAAATCATATGTATAACGTACTTAAATATTTTGGTAAGGCTGGAATAAAAGGGTAAACATTCCAAGTTTTCACCGACCGATTCAGTTTATCGCTCCCGCCGTTTCCCTGTTTTTGTTTTTGGGCGATCATTGAAGCTAAAAACACGCCCAAACGTTGTTATCATAAGCCACTTCTGACAACGATAAAGCTAAGTGCAGAGAAATATTCGAAAAAAATCCGTTGAACTTTTGTATGCATTTCATCTTCTACAAAACTACCAGTATATCATCTTATCTTTCTCTCTCTTTCCCTCTCTCTCTATCTCTCTCTCTCTCTCTCTCTCTCTCTCTCTCTCTCTCTCTCTCTCTCTCTCTCTCTCTAATTACATATATTTTCATATCTCTCTCTCTCTCTCTATATATTATCTCTCTCTACATCTCTCTCTCACTTTATCTATCCTCTCTCTCTCTCTGTATATATTATATATACATCATATATATATATAAATCTCCAGTCTCTCTCTCTCTCTCTCTCTCTCTCTCTCTCTCTCTCTCTCTCTCCGTCTCTCTCTCTCTCTCTTTCTCTCTTTCTCTCTCATTCTTTTGCCTCTCTTCCTCTCGTTTCCCTATCCATCTCCCTCCAGTTTCTTTCTTCACCCTCGATCCTAATCTCAATTGCCCGAACCTTCAATCAAACGATGGATTGGATTATTAAAACACCAATTTAATAATTTATCCACGCCATATATATTGCAATTACATAAGCCCCTAATACAATTACAATACCATGTAAAACAATAAACAAATTAATTGATGGTAAATATTACAACACATGACAAAACAAAACGATCAAAAATATAGATTGGTAAATGTAAACAAATATTAGGCTTTTGATCACTATACACAATGAAGCTAAAACATGTTTTTTTATTTTTACCAGATAAAATATCCCAAAGGGTCCGTAAGGCGTGATCCGTTTCCATTCCCCATTGCCTTCCCCATATGTATTTCAGCATATCATGTATATACACAGGCGCGTACGCCGGATTTTTTTTCGAAGAAGGGGGGGGGGGGGAGTTAAATATGAAAATCGCGCCGAAAATTTTGCAACGACTCAGCCAGTCGCTGAATAAGCGGGGGGGGGGGGGGGGTCACCTTTTTGGGGTTACCCATTATAGCTATACTCCGAATTTGAAACCATATAGATATGTTTTTTTTAGATGCCCGCAAAGGGGCGCACTTTGTTAGCTACAGAGGAAGAAAGATGTAAAAGGGGCACTTAAGTTATTAAAAGGCAAGACTATGTAAGAAACAAAAAGGGGCACATATCAAAAGTGACAAGAAAATAGGCACTAATTCTTAATGTCATGTGAGGCCTGAAAGTGGAGGGGTTCTTCTCGGTTGGTTGTTTCTCCTAAATGAGTTTTAAGTGGAGGTGCGGGTAGGGTGTATTAATTTGTAGATGGGGGGGACGTCAGTGGCGGATCCATGGGGGGCCGGGGGCCCGCCCCCCCCCCCCCCCCTGGCAAAAAAAGAAGGGGAAAAAGGAGGGGAAAAAAAGAAGGAAAAAAAAAAGGAAATAAAAGGGAAAAGATATCAAAGGTATCAAAATATGCTCATCTGACCGTAATTAAATGCCTAAAACCCCTTGATTTCCTGTGGCTCTGCCCCCTGGACACCACCTAGGGCCCTAAGGCGGACGGCTGGATGCTAATCTGACGGTAATTTAATGCTTAAAACCCCTGGACTTCTGGGGCTCGCCCCCTGGACCCCACGCCAATTAGTTACCTGCCAGTGTCACAAATAAGGTATAATTATGCTCATCTGACGTAATTTATTCCCCGAAACCTCTGAGCTGTCGGGTCCCGGGCAGGGGGCTCGGACCCCCCCCCCCCCCCTTGAGAAAAAAAATCATGTAAAATCACGTGATTTTTACCTTTTTGGGGGGTAAAGGGTAAAGGGGTACTTTTCGTGCGACAAAGTCCGGCCCGAGAATTGTAAAAAAAAGGCGTGTATTAACTTTTCACCTGGAGATTTCTTTAAAAAGGGGGTGTTTTTTCTTTTTTTCTCTCATCTCTTTGGACTCCTGAGAATGATGCCGAATTTAGGGGGTGCATTGAGCATTTTTCATGATTTAGGGGGTCTCCAAGGCAGGAAAAGCCCGCGAAAAAGAACTGTTGGCAGTCCTCAGATAGGGGGTGTTTTTAAAAAGAGGGAACAAGCATATGCGTACCCTCAATAACACTGAGTGGGGGGCCATGTTCCGGGGGCTCTGCCCCCTGGACCCAACACCAATTTGTGTCCCGCCAGTGTAACAAATAAGGTATCGAAGTATGCTCATCTGACCGTAATTTATTGCCCAAAACCCCTGAGCTTCTTGGGGCTCTGCCCCCTGGACCCAACGACAATTCGTGGCCTGCCAGTGTCACAAATAAGGTATCAAATTATGTTCATCTGACGATAAATTGATGTATAAACCTCGGAGCTTCTGAGGGCTCCGCCCCCTCAGGGGCGGATCTAGCTTTTTGCTAAGGGGGGGGGTTGACCAAAATAATGACGATGCGGAGCATCGTCCACGAGCCGCGAAGCGGCGAGCCGATTTTTTTGTGGGTGTTTATTTGAACCCCGTAAGTGATGTTTTCCTGGCATCTATTAACACAATGGAGACCATAAAAAGCAGTGCATGATAACGTCTTTTTAAATCAAGTAACAGTTAAATAAAATAATGACGATGCGGAGCATCGTCCACGAGCCGCGAAGCGGCGAGCCGATTTTTTTGGGGGTGTTTATTTGAACCCCGTAAGTGATGTTTTCCTGGCATCTATTAACACAATGGAGACCATAAAAAGCAGTGCATGATAACGTCTTTTTAAATCAAGTAACAGTTAAATACACAGTTATATCCAGAGTTATCATGTGTTTGGTTAAGTTACCAGATGAGTTGAATATCTTCTCACAATATTTGCACTTGAAAGGGTTTCTCTCCAGCGTGCGTTCTTTTTTCTTTCTTTTTTTTTTTTTTTCTCTTTTTTTTTCCCTTTTTTTTTTTTTTTTTTTTTTTTTTTTGGGCCGCCCAAGGGGGGGGGTTTAAACCCCCTAAACCCCCCCGGTAGATCCGCGCCTGCCCCTGGACCCAACACCAATTTGTGTCCTGCCAGTGTCACAAATAGGGTATCAAAATATGCTCATCTGAAGGTAATTTATTGCCCCAAACCCCTGAGCTTCCGGGGGCTCCGCCCTCTGGACCCCACGCCAATTCGTGACCTGCCAGTGTCACAAATAAAGTATAAAATATGCTCATCTGAAGATAATTTGAATGTATAAAACCCCTGAGCTTCTTGGGGCTCCGCCCCCTGGACCCCATGCCAATTCGTGACCTGCCAGTGCCGTATACAATATGCTCATTTGAAGATAATTTTAATGTTTAAAACCCCTGAGCTTCTTGGGGCTCCGCTCCCTGGACCCAACACCAATTTGTGTCCTGCCAGTGTCACAAATAAGGTATAAAAATATGCTCATCTGACCGTTATTTATTGCCCAAAACCCCTTAACTTCAGGGGGCTCCACCCCTGGACCCCATGCCAATTCGTGACCTGCCAGTGTCACAAATAAGGTATACAATATGCTCATCTCACCGTTATTAATTTCCCAAATCCCCTGAGCTTCTGAGGGCTCGGCCCCCTGGACCCAGTGACGGATCTAGGGGGGGGGGGGGACGTGTAAAAACATGTTAATTTCATCTCTTTTTTTTAGATGGCCCCTCCCCCCTGGCGCTAAAGGGGGGGGGGGGTGCGATTTTTCAAATTTTCGAGGGCTCAAAAAAAAACATTAGTGCTCACTACCACTACCATTTCTACTTTATGATATTTTGACACTTAAATTAAATTTCGGGGCCTACAATTACTTAGCTATGCTTTCCTAGGTTTCCTCCACAATGTAGCCGCAAGCAATTATCCCCGCAATTATCTTAGTCTCAATCGTATACTTTTACTGCAATGTTTGTACCATAGTTTATTTCTCGTTTGTCAATATTTTAATTAGAATGACTAGTCTTTGTAAAACAAAAAGATTTGTAAATGCAATATGCTGATATTGTGGAAAAATGAGTGAAAAAGGTCAGCCAAGCCAAGTTGGCGATTTATAAGCAGCACTTTGACAGCCTACTGATTTTGAAGATTAAAAATGATTGATTTATGTTACATCAATGATAATTTTTTACTCCATTTAATGTAATAAAATAATACTTGATTATTCTAAATTGGTTTTATTGTATTAAAAAATATCAAATTTGGTAATAATAAATAAATATTTGTATAGATTTTTTAAACCTACAAGTGTAGAGGCTGTTTTGTAATCATTTCATAATCAAGATGGCAGCCTCCAGAGCATCCAACTTTTGTCTCCAAGTCGTCAAAATTAGTCAATTAAAACCATTTACTCAATGCAGTGGTAAGCCTATCCTACTTTTTAAAGTGCATTATTTCGTTAATTTATCGCGATTAACTTTTGAGAGGAGTATATTCCGAAAATACTAAGTTAAAAGTCGGCTAGGGCGGCTTGCCGCTCTAAGGTGGTGCCCGCATGTACATTTCTGTGTAGGGTTTATAAAGCTGGAGCTGGAAGCCCAGCCCAGCACACGCCGCGCGATAGTGCAGTGCAGGCAGATTGCGTTATAAAGTTGAATTGTTTACGGCTTTTGTCTTATAATAAGTTCCTTATTTACATGAAATGATTTTTAAATTATAATAATGGCATCTATTTGTGAGTGAACTTATGGTCTATGACACAAAAGAGACTATCTAGATGATGTAGATCTAGACTCTAACTTTAGGCCTACTTCTGATTTGTTTTGATTTTAGAGAATGTTGAAAAGTGCAAACAATTTGGAGAATTTCTAAAAGGGCAAACAATCTGAAGAGAAAGAAAACGCTCAGGATTACTTCTTAGAAGCTTGAAACACAGAGAGCTAAGCAGTCACTTACTTAGTTACTGTGACTTAGGAAGGGAATTTATAATCTACATGACTATCAATTTACTTTACAAAAAGATAAATCATTTATATTCATTTTTTCCATCTCTAATATTATCTTATTAGTAACTCCTGCAAGACAAATGATAATCACCTCACCAATCAGATGTGCATCAGCATCATCAACCGGTAACCAAGGAAACGGAGACCAATCTCCAGGGCCTGCCCCACTCAAGAAGCCATTCACTCCAGTGGGTAAACACGACGACCATATGCCGGAGAAGCACAGGGACGCCGAGAAGCAAGCTTTAAAAGCATTCCCAGACGATGTGAATCCAGAGACGGGCGAGAAGGGAGGACCCAGGGGACCGGAACCAACTAGGTATGGGGACTGGGAGAGGAAAGGCAGATGCATTGATTTCTGATGATGGAACAATGAAAGATACAAGAACCGTCTAGATTTGGAGGGAAAAGGCAGTTTTGATAAGGGAAGAGGATACAAGCTCCTGATGGGAAGCAACCACACACGACCTGAAAAACCAGACTGAAGCATCTATTTATAATTATGATTATGAAGGGAAAAAATTGAAGGGACAGAATAAACCAGATACAAGGACTGCAAGAGGAAATGCAGATTTCTTGAATATAATCAATAGAGCATGATGGAGGGAATGAAATCCAACTGGATACAAAGTGAGAGGGATATTGATTGATGAACATACCTTTTTCTTCTTCCCTTCTTTGACCTCCCATCTCATAATTCCATTTAAACATCTTCCATGTTTGGCCGAACATCAAAAGCATGACGACAACTTATTTTGTTCACTCTGTTCATTACATTTAATTTGATTTAAATGCTCTTCCTTACATTTAAATGCGAGTCCTTAAATTTGAATGTGATTCCTATATATTGTACATGTATATTTATGTTTAGTATGTATGTATAAAGCCAGTGTTATTCATAGATAATCTAGTTTTTGATGAAAAGGAGGAGGCAGGGGCTTTGTGTCTTTCAATATTATTTGAACTTTACATTTACAAGGGCTCCAAACTAACATTTTTTTGTTTGGGGGTCTGGACTTAAATTTGTGGGTCTACATGCAATGAGCCTTATGTAGAAAAGTGTAACAATTTTATCTGAAACAAAATCAATGATTATAAAAAAAAAAAATCTTACCAATCGACCTTATCCTTGGAATTAGTCTGTGACTCTGTGGACTGTGTTATGTCGACAAAAAGAATTCTTCATATTAGTTTTGTTATAGAATAACTGATTTAAAAAATGATAACTTATATCTTAAAGGAAATTTCACCCCAAGAATAGGTGCAGGTATTCTGAAAAATAAGATGTATTCCTGCCCTTTGATGTAAAATATTCCTCACGAAAGATATAAAAATGGAAGATATATTCTTGGCATGATGTAATGCCTTATAGCCATTTTCTTGAAAATGTGACGTACCAGGCAAACTTGAACACATATCATGAACAAAGCTTTGGTTGAAAACCCTTTTCAATTCAACAACAAAGCCCATTACTTTTCAATTAGGGAAAATCATAGCTGAGAAGGTAAAAATTACATTTGGTAAAAAATATATAACAGGAACAATTGTTCATTTTTGTTATGATACAATGCAAATTCATCCCAAATTTCATGTATGAAAAACTTGCAAAAGGTATGCCGGTACACTTACCACCCTTTTCAACTAAGGCAGTTAAACTTGTGAAATGTTATTGAATGTGATTATTTGTTTTGTACAGAATATATATATAAATGCTCATGTTATTATACAGAATCTATCTCTGCATGAGCTTCTTTTTTGATTTGGTAACTATTGCAGTGAGGATGTTGTCTACATTATCTCTCAAAGTGTGCTAGAGGTAGGCTAGAAATGGCTAGATTGCATTTGAACTGTACAAGGAAATAGTGATACATGTCTAAATGAATATTACAGGACAAAAGTCTTATTAGAGTCTATAAATGGACAATGAAAATATCGTAAAATCAAAAGGAATGAAGATTTTGTTTTTATTGATCATAGTAATATATATATTCATATAATATTTATTATATAGTAATGAATTATCAATAGATTTGTACAGTAATGACAAACAATTACATAATGATAACAATAGTATAACAATGAAACATTATATAAATTACAGTTGAAACCGACTGGAAATTTTCTTTCAAAACAGTTTAACAAGTTAAAGTAACCAAAAAAGTTAGAAATAGTGGAATATTGCTCTGAAGGAAACGAATCGTGACAAGATCTGAATATATGCAGTGTACATTACTGATTCACTAAATTCATATCAAATTCAAATTGAGAATTTCAATGTGAAAAGTTACAAAACTGGCTATATCTACATGTGAATTTACAAAAATTTGACTGTATATTCGTAATTTTCTTCTTTTCTTCATTATTTCAAAAGGAATTCAAATGAATGGAAACAAATTTGAAATTCATAAATGGGATAATGGAAAATGTGCGATTGTAAATCTTCACAGAATACAAGTTTTGATGACAAAATGTTTGATATTCCCTAATTACAAGTGATTGCATTAATGCAGTCCATTAATTTAATGTGACCAAATAAACAAATGCGGGAACATCATTTCATATTGAGTTTACACTCCTAAGTACAAAAAGACCCTAGTAGGATTACAAAATTTCTGAAGGCATAGAAATATAAAACAAATGTATGGGTATTGCAGTAACTATCATTAATCTCTGAGAAACAATGTGCAAATGGTCATCAATTTGAGTCTTCTAAACTCTTTAAAACATGGGCCTTGCATACTAAATCCCAGTACTTTTAATGGTTTTAGATGTTTGGGGATTGTTTTTCAATTTAATGTAAACATTGATCAAATGTCTTCACCTAGCATAGCAGAGGGAAGCAAGGTACATAGATGCCATGTACATGTACATCCTTTTAACTCTTTATAAGCCAAACAAATAATATCCCTGTGCACATCATAGTTAAAATGGAATAGATATACCAAAAGCTTTAAGATTATTTATCAATTCCAATGAAAGATTAATCTATCCAGTGTTAAATGGGTTGTCATGGAGCTAAACAAGACCAGAAATGGGTAAATTTTAAAAAAAAATGTTTTGCACAAAGAACCCTCGGTCAATACGTGCCCATTGTTTTGTGCAAAATTGCACATGTGGTAAACAGGCCACTGTCCGGAGAGGAAAAGAAAGCAACTAATTGTTAAAATCCATGACATTACTATTTTGTGTCGATTGGTTTACCAAAGCCTTTCCATTTTCCTGGGTAAGAAATAGAATGCATTATTAAATGTTTAAAAATTATTCATCGTATTTCTAATGAGGAAAGAATGGTACATGTTTGGAGTTACTTTATTTTTTCTCTTGCTTCCTTGTGCTTTGATTCGATAGAGGATTATTTTTGCCTCTGTACAGACTCTGATATCAAGTTACATGTACTTTAATTCGTCTGAGACGTAAATTTAGACAATTTGAGCCAAAACAGACAATGGATTTTTAAACGTAGTAAACTACAAAGTACACATAAAAAATATAAGCTGTGTTCTTGGGATTCATCAAGTACATCTCAGTACCATGGCAAGCTTATTATGCAAAGAAATTGTATCGTTTGATAAGTAACAAAGCAACATTTTTTCCTCTATCCTGCCTATTTTGAAGTTACATTATATGCCGTCTTGTCATATGGCAAACATTAAACAGATGTTCATAGCATTATCTACTGACATATATCTGACATTTCTTTCCAAGTGGATAACAAAAAATTACCTATTAAAATAATGAGCATACAGCTATGCCTATGTTTACATCAATTCATGTTCTTGTAAGATTTAAAAAGAAAAGAAAGAAATACCCTTTCCGAAAAAGACTCACTGACAACTAAATAAAGTTTAGCACTAGAATGTTTCATGACTGGTACAGTAACTTATTGCATAGGACTCACTTATAGAAATCATTCATATTGTATTATTATCCTGACTTTTCTTATACTTGTGTGCAATAGTTCAAATCATTTTTTGTTTGGTCTTCATTTGTTACAAAGATGCCTGCATTGCGACTAAGAACACTTTAGGGGCAATTATCAAATTTATTGAAAAATCATGTTTGCACTAGAGGTACAGTTCATCATTTGTTGATTTCATTCATTTTCTAAAATTAAATTTTCAGTAATCTATCATATTATACAACAAAAATAATTGGCAAGTTTCATATAAAATGTCATTTACTGTGAAAAACATTATTTTGCTTCATTTGTTTTCTTCAAATTGGAGGTGTTTTTGTCAAAGATTTTTATTATTTAAAAAAAACAAAACGTTAGCTCCAAAAAGTCATTTGAGGAATCATAATTTGCTTTCTTGCTGCTCATAGTCAGGTTTGTTTTTGCTTTAGTCTAAGGAAATTTTAAACTGTACCCTTAGTGGTTAACAATTATTCTTTGTCATTAAAGAGGATGGGACTTCATAAGTCCAAGTTGATATCCTTGAAAGTTGTGAAGAATAACAACCATTTGCAAACACACGAAGGATAGTGATAATCCAAGCAATTCTGAAACATAGCTTCTCATTAAAAAAAAAATTTCAAATTTGGTGTTTAGATTTCAAAGTGAAATTAAACAATAATTTTCTGCAAAGATGCCCTATGGCTATTAAAGTGAAAAATCTGTCTGCGGAAAGTGATTAAAAAGACATTTCAAATCAATTTAACATGCGTTCCCCAGTCTAAACCTTGTGCACATGGAAAATTGAAGACATATTACTATGCTGAATTTTGTGTCGGTATTGACTTTACTTTGCAAGCAGTCACACCTACACATGTATAATGTATTATTTTATCCCATGTTTAAAGAGAGCCTAAAATGATTGGATCAAAGCATACAGAAACACTGAAAGACATTTTCCTAAGAATATAAATATAGAGGAATAACAAATTTCTTCACTGCTCACTTTTTAGGGGTTTGCAAATGGTTGTCATGACTACACTAAAACATAACAATTACGTTGGTTGTTTATACCCTTGTGCTAATACTGTTTTCACACTGGCAATATTTTGCTTAACCCCGTACTATAGGTGGGGTTAAGGGGGGGTCTTAGCCCCACCTATAGTACGGGGTTAAGCCTATTCCACTTTCTGTTCAGACTGGTTTTTACCAAAGTGGGCTAAAGTTGGCTAACCCCAACTATAGTACGGGGTTAACTAACCCTGCAAAATAGCACGGCTAACTCCGCAATTGTGGTGCTAACTCCTGCTAACCCCGCAATTGCGGTGCTAAGCAAATGAATGAGAACACAAACGAAAAATAGTCCGGTACTACGCAATGGAGCGTATCGCAGCTGGCCAGATGCGAAGTATGTCCAATCATAACATTCACGATATCCGGGGTTAACGAAATGCAGTGAGAACAGCGGGAATTTTCTTATTCCGGAATAGGCGCTAGTACGGGACTAAAAACAGCGAGTGTGAAAAGCCAAAAAAAATAGTCCGGGGTTAAGGATAGTACGGGGCTAAGCAAAGTACGGGGTTAAGCAAAACCAGTGTGAAAAGAGTATAAGTGTCCTTGGATTGTTCAATGGGAAATAATTATGAAAGTCAGTGATTTATACAATAGCACCTAAATATTCCAAATGAGTGGATTAATATTGCAACATGATATAGATATATACACATACATATTTACATATCAATAAATTTTGTCATTTGTGAAATGTAATATAGCTCTTTCTGGCATACACTTTCTTTTTGTCAAATACATGCTAACAGCACACAAAAAAGGCAAGTTATCTTCAACCCCCTAAAAATAGGGTATTCTTCCTCACAAACAAGTACACATGTATACAAAAACTGTACAAAAATTGCCAACAAAGCTTCTTGTCAAGTTACGTCAACATTATGCCTAATCTGTCTTACATAAAAATGCAGTACTTTCTTATAAACATCTGAATAGCTACATAGGTATATCTGCGTTAAAATACTGCTATACTTACACAAAAACAAATAAAAACTTGTCTATATTTCTCTTCTTTGGGATAAGAATTTGTTTCTTCTGTTACTACAATATACCTAATATAACCATAAGCTTTATATAGTGAAATCTAGAAAATAAAATCTATAATTTTTTTAATTGGAATACAATGAATACAAGCAAAAGCCAACACCTTCCGACGACACAGACACAAACCATCCAAATCTTTAAGAGAAAATTGTTATTTTCAATTGCTACAAAAACAAGGAATGCTGAAATTGGAAAATATCACTTTTTAATATCTAAATCTGAAAAAATATGTACATACAACATGCCAAACAATAGATCAAACAAAAAACAACAAAAGTTACATTTCAAATCAAACATAGCACAATTTATCAATAACAATAATTTTTGCATTAATTCTAGATAGAAAGTTTGTACAAATGGAGTCACAATATAATGACATTTACAAGCTAGTACAAATGAGGGAAATTATTGTTTATTTACTGAAGTACAAATTATTACATGGTGAATTAATACTCTTTGATTGTGAATACAAACAAGTACTGAGTTGGAAAAGGAACAAGAAGTGTGTGAGAAAAGCCCATTGTTTGGTCATCTAATGGGTACTAAGTAGCCAGTGTTGCATTACCCATTAACTCATGAGCAGAAAAGTGGGAAAATTATTTCATCTTTTGAGTTAAGTTAAAAACTGTGTCTGGTCTAGAATCGTGTCAAATATTCTTATACGTGAACAATTAAATAGTCAATAAAGTGTTAAAAATAACATGCACAAATTGCACATTCAATTGAACACACTCAGGCACTTAGATTTAAAAGAGGAATGCAAAACCCCTTCAAAGGAAAAAAAAACACAATAGAGAAATGAGGTACTCTTTCAAAATATAACAATAGATCCCTTATACAGTCCCATCAGCTTCTCCCCTGATCGCCACCCTCCGATCTCCTCTCTGACTTGAGTCGAACGAACTCCCGTGCCACCTCGTCGTTCGTTCGCTGGGATAGGATGCGTAAGATGGTCCCACCCGTGTCGTTGACGTGCAGCTTGCGTCCTAGCGTACACACGCAGGCACAGCTGCCGCATTCCACGATGGTGTGGAGCTGAAGTACGCCGATCCCGATGAGATGGTCCTCCCTGGCGAAGCAGTAGTCCTTCACGCAGAAGTGGAGCTCATAAGAGATGGGTTCATCCTCGTTACCTAGGATGCTACAAGTTACAAAAAGGTCAAAGGTTAAAGGTCATTCCTCAATTTGATCCATGCAACATTCTAATCACAGACAAAATTCTTTCAACTTGAACCACATGATATACTAGCATCTTTAATTTCCAAATAACATTCTGTTAATACAACTCGATTTTAGTTGAGCCAGTGGGCAAGCGGCTCAAATCCAGACACAGCTTTCTGCACACTGTAGAGCCACTTAATACCAGCCCTCACAACCAAAGAATGACTCTGTGGTCTAACCATCTCCAGACCCCTCCACTTAAACTCTCCCTCAGCCCGAAGGAATCCCTCGCATCCGGCTCCAGCGAGACTTGGCCTTCCTGGCTAAGCCTCAACCGCCTAAGAACTGGCTACGGACGATGCAGAGTCCTAATGCAGAGGTGGGGTCTTTGAGACGGACAGACAGATGCAGCCAGGAACAGACAATGGAACACCTGCTAGTCTGCCCATGCACTCCTGCCAGAGCCATGCACCCAAGATGACCTGGAAGCCGTGAATTGCCATGCCAAAGCTGTGTGAACCACTGGACGGGACTTGTGTAGTGACTCAATAAGAAGAAGAAGAAGAACTAGATTTTATATAGATTGGTGAAATGTGACGTCATCAAAAATCTATTTTTAGAATTTCTCAATGTTGTCTTCATTTTCCGAAAAAGCATACAAAATAATGTCCCAATGTCGAAAACCAATTGAATATAATAAGTATTGACTGAGATATGACCATCTGAATAAATAAATGTCTGATGGGAACACATGTTATAGTGCTCGGGTTCATAACATTAGGAACCAGAGCAATATATCACATTATTTTTGATGATCTTTTGGAAAATGAAGAAAAAATTGAGAAATTCTAAAAATAGATTTTTATGATGTCACAGCTTCGGTACTCTATTCCTTTTTACCATATATGGCACCCTACTACAATTACAGAAGAATTCTGTAAAACAAACTATGTCATCGTTTTTAATTTCAGTACTAACATATAAAGATGCTTTCACTGTTCTATCTTGTACTAAAAGATTTGGCCACAAAATTAATTACAACTAACTGAAGTTACATGAACGTAAACAATTTTTCGAAAATTTCCTTGCTTTCTTTCCCCTATTACACTTTGAAATAAGAAAGACAATATTCTATTAACATGAATATTGGTATTGATAGATACAAAACTGATTGGGCTTGTTTGTATAGGAGATACAATGGCAGAGTCAACTGTATATTTGACTTTTCAGGACATTAGAAGAAAATGTTTGAGAAAACAGAAGGTGGACTATGTTTTTCTTTTGAGATATCTTGCTCTGATGAAGATGTAGTAACACAAATTTCCTGTTTAATGAATGCTTATCATTAAAGGGGGTGTAGCATGGCAAATAATGGTTAATGCCATCTACGACTTTTTGGACAACTGCGCATAAACAAATGGACTTGATTAACGGTCAGAGCATGCTAGCGTTTCGCAAAAAACAAACCAAAGTCCTTCTCACGCTTCGGTTTCTCGTATGTTGCACGCACATGAGTACTTTGGCCGCGTCGTCCGTAGTCGCATTATACCTGATTGGCCCCCGAGTCAGGCCACGGGAAAGACACATAGTCTCTTCATGCTACACCCCCTACCTGTTATAAATCTTTTATTTTCAGATAAACAGTTTCGACAATTAAATTTATTTTTTACGGAAATCATAACTTACAACTGGAAGGTCTCGTTGTACTTTGGCGCCCAGTTGTTGGACTTGGATTTGGAGGAATGTTTGCGTCTTTTATCGCTGAGATGTGGTCCAATCATGTAGACTTCTACAAACGGTCGGAACATACTTGTCGTGTTCCATTTTAATCCATTGCAGGCAACCACTGAAAAACAGAAGTAAATACGCAATCAATAAATTGATATACATCGCACCAAGTATGCTAGATGATGATTAGGTAATTTATTTTTAACTTTCTTGCATTTCCATTTAATCATAATACCCCCACTTTTGAACTTCAAACAAAATTGAGAACATTACAATTCAATCTTTCTATTGTTTCAAGTAATAAGGCACACTATCAATCCAAATTTGAACTCCATACCGAGTTGCTTTGACTTTTAACTATCAAAATGTGAAAAAAATAATATTCTGTGGTTTCAGAAAATGATTAATAAAGTACATTTCAGCAGAGGAGACAGAGGAGAAAGAAAATAGTACATTGACCTTTATAGAGTACTGACCTTTGACATTGACCTTGTGTTCCCCTGTGCCAGGATGGGTGAAGAGGTCGACCTGAATGGAGAGCTCACCAAACGACTGGTTGCCACTTGGTTGATCTGTAATCATAGAAGAAAAAAATATTAATTAATTAAAGTGTGTTATGTATCAATACCTGCTTTTCTTACCACTGCTTTTAAAAACATGTATTTGTTAAATCAATTATCCTTTTTGTTAATCATTTTCATTTTACATTTTATTTCATTCATTATTATTGTTGTTATCATTATTATCATCATTATTGTACCTATTATAATTATTATTATACTTAATTTGATTGTATATATTCTATTATTTGGGGGTAGTGTTTAAAAATTCTCTCATTTAGGGGTTCCATACGCCTATTGATAGAATACCTGAGAATTCGAGAATTATAGTTCATATAAGAGACAAAGAGAGAAGAGGGGGAGGGAGGGAAGGAGAGAGAGAGAGGGAGAGGATGAGAGGGAGAGAGAGAGAGAGGAAGAGAGAGAGAGAGAGAGAGAGAGAAAGATAAAAAAAAGAAACCAAAAAAACACAGAATTAGATCTCACACTAGAATAAACACACAAACACATGACATATAAAAATATCCCCAAATTTAAACATTACCTTGTTGATTCTGCGTCTGGACAAAGGTCTTGATAAGCATGTCGGTGGTCTGAGTGTAGAGAGAGAGGGCGTACCGCAACGACTGAAGCTCCGGACTCTTCTCCAGAAAGTTGCGCTTGAGGCCATTGCCGGAGCCATGGAAGTATTGCTGTGGATGGGCGAAAGAACCCTGTTGCATGCGGAGGAGGAAGCAATGTTAAACGGCTCGTAATGAAATTTCAAATAAAATTGTTCACAAAAACCTTCAAAAATCCTTCAAAATCAAAGTCTAGGATTGTTTTAAGGCAATTTCCAAGTACATGTAAATACCATTGTAGAAATCCTTGTATCTTGATTTCATTTTTTCAACTGTTTTTTTAATACTTATTAAGTAGTATAAAGAGTAGTAACTTGTATTTATGCTCATATGCACAGCATTTACTGAAATCTACCTTAATTCTTTACATTATACAAAACAATATTATCATTATAATTATTTTACTTCATGCACTTTACTGTGATAGCTACAAAATAATAATTTACATTTGAATGAAAAGGGGGCTTCCTTGCAGAGTTTTACCATTAACAAAATGTTAAGAATCAGATTAATACTTTTAAATGAAATCTTCATCGACTCTTTTATTGCTTACGTGTATCTATAAGATCGTGTATGTAGTGGTCTATGTAATTTAAATTTGTGATTCAGATTTAGAATATGCACTGTATAAATTAAGATTAAGTATTAAATATATAATTAGTCTCTTTATGCTTAGAAATTGATTGCAATCAAAGGTAAACATTTAAAAAGAATATTCTAGTGGACAGTATAGTAAGCCTAACTATATTATCATAACAGTATAAATGCAAACGCATGCTTTTTATTTCTGTATGTTCTTAAAGCCCCCATCACACCAAACTAATTCTCATTACGTTCTGGAAAATGTTGCCAAACGGGCTCCTACTTTGTGCAAACAGAGGGAACATAGTAGCAACTGTTTAGGATCTGTTTAAAAACTTCATGGACAGGCTCAGACTGGTTTGGACGGGAAGGGTGCTCTACAACTTTTAGCCTGTTCAAAACTTTGAACAGGGTGGTCAGGTTACAAACTAGTTAGAACAATTAAGTTGCATACTAGTTAGAATGGGTTTGGACTTATTGGGAACGAGGTAGAACTAGTTAATAATGGTTTTAAACTGACTACGGACTGGCTTGGACTGCTTGGAAATGGCAAATTTACCCGATCTGAACTTAATATGAACTGACTAATTGGTATTACCTAATTGGTAATATCGATATTGCCAATATCGATTATGAAGTATTAATCAGTTTATCACTGGTTCTTAAAACTTAAAACTGGAACTTAAATCTTATCATTTTTATATGAAAAAATACAATTTGCATTGTCTGTTAAAATTTCATTACCCTCTTATTTCATTTTCTCTTTAAAATAATACAAACTACACAGAATTAAGATGTTACTGATGCGACATCAAAAGCAAATAATAATTTCACTTCACATGTTAGTCACTTTTAAACCAAACATCTTAGAGAGAACAATTAAGCACACTGAACAAAATATCACAACTGCTTCTATAGCAGAACTACACATCTTAAGCAGTGTTTACAAACTAGTAAAAGCTGTGCAAAGACCAAAAACACAAATTCTACTCAGTTAGCTAAAAGAGCCATCTAACAATGCTGCCACAAATGGTTAGAAAACTGACAACAACAAAAAGTACATACACAGTAAACATAAAACAAATATACTAAACAATACAAATGCAGATAAGGAAACAATTATAAATTAGTAAGCAATTCATGACAAGAAACACATCAAGGGGATCTGGTAATAATAGCACAACAAAAATCAAACTTAAAAACAATTTAGAATAAAAATTGAAAACAGTTTTTTAGGTGTGCTTGATTTTATTTTAAAATACGAAATAAGTTTGAAAAAAATGAGAAGAGTAATTTTGTCATATTAAAAAAATTGTTATTTTAGAGTGCCAATATACCCCTGACAAACAATAAGTACCAACAAAATATATTTGAGAATTTAATCTTTATCAAAGTATCTATGATACAAAGGCCTTAGATGTGGAAATGTTTTAATTTTGTTGATAATATTAAGAAATGACCCTTTTATACTATTTTAATTCTTCAAAACCATTTTACATTTCTTTGAATGTTTACTTATTTTTCATTCAACATTTTTTACATAGGGATTGACTAACTTGAGTAGCATTTTAAATTTATCCATGCTATATGTTCACTTAGAGCTGGAACAGAAATGCACAACAAACATTCAAAACTGATCATAGTCAAAACTTGAGTAGCATTTTGAATTTATCCATGCCATGTTAAAGCTATTATGTCTCATTTGCAGGCCAAAAAAATGAAAATGTTAAATTCCAAAGGTTCCCTCAGAACAAAAGGGCTTGAAAATGAGGAGTAATAACCCGTCATTAGTTGTGGAATCGGATTTAGCGAGCGCATTCAATTAATTAAATACTCTGATTTTCAGGCCCTTGTACCCAATGGTTATTTGCTACGCAAAGATTCAATCAGTTTAATTTTGGCCATTACAAGAAGTGGGTTCTTGATGTAGACAAATTGCTCATGTACCCTTTACAGCTCATTTTATGTATGTTACTACCAAAGAGAATAAGAAGTCAGTCACTCAACAGTGTCTAACAATGAAGTCTAGAAAGTAAATGGGTTTCCTTGCATAATTTTAAATTTTACAGACAGGACATACGTGACATATATATTCATAATTCCTGCCGTAAAGTTCTACAGAATTTGATGTTGGCCGCAAAAGGGATACACTACCTTGAACTAAGAGCTGGAACAAAAGTGCACAACAAACAAACATATTCAATACTGATCATACATACAACAACACCACAAATTTAACAGTGTACCAACCCCTAAAACATGTTTTGCTCTTGGTGTAATGGGTTCCATGTCGCAATACTGTATTCAAAATGTAAGCTCCAAATATCACTTCTACAAAGAGATATTTCTATTTGAGTACACCCTATGTGAACAGTATAATGACTTAGGAGTGGATTAGTTTAATACTGCAGGCATACAAACTCACATGGAACGCAAGTCCAACTTTGGTTCCGTGCATGCCCCATACGCAGGATTTCATGTTATCCTTTGCTTTTCTTCCTACTTCTTATCCGTTTACCTATAGAATGCCAGGTAAATTTTCTTTGAGGTTCATTTTATACATTGAAGTATATTAAACAAGTTAGTTTTTTAGAGGACTGGTACACTTTAAATCATAAAAGAAAGGGTCACAATATATAAAACATCAAAACATTAAAGTGCAAATGTGCAAAAGCAGCTGGTTGCTGTGATAGCATCACTGTTTCCATAGCAACAAAGATGGATACCTTGATGTGATCAAGAGCAACTTCTAAAACGGCACATTGTTTGGGGGACAGGTTCTTGTTTTCTTCCTTGTTCACATCCTGTATTAAACAAATATCAGAAAATTGGTTACTCTCTCATCTGATCATATATATATGAAAAATATAAATATATCATGAGCTTTCCATTCTTCACAAACATGTTCATAATTGCCTTTTTATGTTTTTAAAAAAGTGTAATATTATCACTGAATGCCAATATGTTCTTAAGAATCATTCACAATTTCAAGTACTCTAAAAAGTATATTTAAGCATGAAATCAACGTGATGGGCTGAATTCTCATTTTAACAGAAAAATTAGGTACACTCATGGGAAACTCTATCACTTACATGTAAAACAATTATGTAAAAGTTTGATAATTTCAAGGAACTAAATAATTTCAATAGGAAATATATGATGAACATCTATAAATATCTTTCAGAGTGTATTGTGAAATGGAGATTTTTATTGAAAAGTTGTTTATACCTTGGTTTCTCCACCATGCCCTTGCAGCTTGGCTAATGCTGGGTTGAGTGTGGCAAGAATTGAACTCATCTGAAAAAGAGCATCAAAGAAAGGATTGGGATTATTATCAATTTCATTAATGTTGTCGTCCTTGTCCTCCTCCCCCTCTTCTTCTTCTTCTTCTTCTTCCTATTCTCCACCACCTCCTTATCCTTCTCTTCCTCCTCAATTACTTACATGTAACACATGAGCATATCTCTCCTAATTTCATTTACTCTAACCACCATTCCCATGACAACCAACATTATGGTTGCCATTACCATGACAACTGACATTATCACTGTTACCCCAATCATCATCCCTATCATCATCGTCGTCATCCTCGTCATCTACATCATCATCATCATCATCATCATCATCATCATCATCATCATCATCATCATCATCATCATCATCATCATCATCATCATCGTCAAAACCATCACCATCATCACAGTCATTATCCCAATCATCATCATCATCATCACTGTCATTATCCCAATCATCACCATCATCATCATTATCATCATCATCATCATCATCATCCTCATCATTATCACCATCATCATCATCATCATCACTGTCATTATCCCAATCATCACCATCATCATCACCATCATCACCATCACAACAATCATCATCCATCTTGCTCTTACCGAGACATCACTCATGGGTGGTAGTACGACGACCTTCTCCACGGTACTGATGACGATCTTCCACATCTCCTTGAGGAGTCTCTTCCATACCGTCTTCTCACAGTTCTGAGCCAACACTGACAGACTGATGAGAAAGAGAGAGAGGGGGGAAAAATAGCAAATTAATTATGTTCAGTTCTCTCACTGTTCTACACAAAATCTATTACCTATGTAAACAAAATTGGAACATCTCTTTACAGAAGTAATATTGGAAGCTGATATTTTGAATAAAAGATACAAGTATGGAACCCCCCCCCCCCCCCCCCCCCCCACACACGGAGCTGTTTGGTCATTGGTCTTCTAAATCCTGGGAAAAAAAACATGAACTTTCATTTACTTCAGGATATTTTAGTATCATTATTATCATTGCTATATCACTGTTATTACATATAATTACTACTCTCTTTCTTTTTGTTCATTTTGTTAAGAGGGAGGGGGGGGGTGGGGGGGGGGGGGGGGGGATGTCATGCCTTTAAAGCTGCCATTTTCATCATTTGCATACATGTCAGCTAGGGAGATACAATGATATCAAAGAGTAGTTGTTCTTACTTTCCATCCAGGATCTCCATGAGTGGTCTGAGCACCATGACAGCATCAGATTCATTGTTGCTTCTTTGGTTGGGTTGACCTTGACCTCTGATCTCACCCAGTTGGGCGCTCAGCCCCTCTATACCCTCATGAAGACGTGGTACAAAGCTGAAATAAAAAAAATGATATGATCATGATTAAACCAATTTACCATGTCGACTACTGAATTTTCATATTTCCCATAGGTTTAGTACAGGAACCATCATTATTTTCAAACAAGGCAAACATATGGCCTGGGGGTGTTTCACAAAGATCCTAAGTTGAACTTAACTCTAAGTTGGACTTAAATATTATGGAGAGCCATTTGTAGCCTCAAAATAAAGTATATTCAAAAGTAAAAATTGAAGTATTTTAGACTTTTTATAAATTCCACATGAAGAATTTGAAATCTCCTTGATTATAGAAAATATGAATGATTTGAATCAACATTTTATGCCTTTTGAAATAAATTTTACAAAATATTTTCAAAGATGCTTACGGCTTTCCATAAGTATTAAGTCCAACTTAGGATCTTTGTGAAACACCCCCCCCCCCTGATGTTATCTGGAGCTGATATGAAACTACTGTAAAAATAGATATATTCGCGCTACATTAATTATTGCAGATTTTGAGCTAAGATTGGCAAACGCTTATTTTAGAACTCACAAAAATATAAGCTTGACTTCTTAAGCATGTTTTGAACGGGCTGACTTGCGCGTAATGCAAATTTAAAGAGAAGGTTGAGTTCTGGGAAGAGGTGAAAAATAATTTGTGAGCATTACTCATTCTTATTATGCAAGTGTGGAAGAACATCAGTTAAGACATGTTCCCTGAAAAGCATGGCTCTTCAAATGCCCTCATATTCTAAATATGCATGTAAAATCGTAAAAATTGGGTAGTCCCATATACATCTTTCTGTGCAAGTGTTTGTAACTTTACCAAGACTTGGCCAAATTTCTTATCATTTTGATGATTCCAGAACCTTGCAATACACACAAATTCTTATATGCTAGATGATCAACCTTTTCTGGTCGGTTCCACACCGTTTCTTTCACAATGCAATCGCATGACCAGAACTCAACTTCATCTTTAAGAACCAGCGAATATGTTTTTGGGTCGCTCAGGGCGAAAAATGAATCACAGGAAAATAATAGCGTTTACTGTATCCTGTGATAGGAAGCGGAAGAAATTAGTTTTAAGGAAACACAATAAAAGCAGGATGAAGTTATGCAAACAAAAGGGAAGAGAGTGATTTTTCTATAAAGGTTGAATACTAGTAGCAGGTAGAAAGAGAAAGAGGGGGATAAATAGGGCACAGACAAGCTAGGTGCGAACAGGAAATAAAGGAGGGACATAAATATATGCAAAATGAGAAATTTCCATCCAAGAAAGAGGTAGATGAATGAAAAGATTGCGTTCTAATAATGTTTTCCCTTATAGATTTTAGCTATCCCAGATCATTACAGAGAGGAAAAGAAGCATAATACACACTAACATGCCACTACACCTAATCATCCTGAGGACATTGTGTTTGGACACATTACAACAGTATCAGATACTGACTGCTTTCTTTTCCCGGTGTTCCCTGATTTCCAAGAAAGCTGGAAACCCCCAAAGAAGATAAGCGGGAGATAATTTACCTCTTGGCAAAAACTTTGCTGAGTTGGTCTAAGACTTCGTTGAGACTGCCCTGGAGCTTCTTCAAGGTGTCTGCAGCCTCTGCATCTAGCTTCTCTCCTCCCATCGACTCAAATACCTTCTCCAGGTATACCCTGAGCTGCTGGATGTTGTTCATGAGGATGCACGCTTGGAGGGACTGTAGAAGATGACAAAAACAACCAAGTGTTATTTGAAGTATACTCACACATAATATCAATCCACTGTCCAGTTGTTATGTTGATTATTATTCATTAAGCATATCAATCGCAAACAAATATTTTGCTATGTATGTTACTAGTTCGTTGTCATCATACTATATTAAAAATATGAGCTTTAAATAATATTTTTGTTAAGAGACTTTGCCTGTGTAAATCACTCTCAATTGAAATAAAAGCACTCGCATGAAATAGAGCCTGCACGGAACCTAAGTCCATCTTGCGTTCCGTGCATGGGATAAATATACCAAAGATTATTTAACTGCTTCCAGCGCAAGAATAATCTATACTAGTGTTAAGAGGGCTGTCATGGAGCTAATCGAGAATCTAAATGGGAAATTTTGCAAATCCCCTGCATTGCACAAAGCAATCCTTCCCTCAATTAATGCATACTGTTTTGTGCAAAAATGCATGTGTGGCAAACAAGTGTCCTTGCAGAAAGGCAAAGAAAGCAGTTGAAGTGTTAATTATTGACAAAGGAACTTACTATTTCTTCCTTGTTGCAGTAGCGGGCAAACTTCTCAGTAACAATGTCTGCATAGGCAAGTAGTACTCTGTTGACAGTCTGTAAAGGAAATCACACAAACCAATTAACACATTTTTAGCTGTTGCTATAATTATTTATGAATACAACCATTACAAACAAAACATATAAACAATTGCATGAGATCAAATTGTAATTTTTGATATTTACCCTATTGTCATAATGGATGTAAAATCGAAAATAATGGGGAAAAAGCTAGTTCAAAGACATATTTTGGGGGTATGTGCGCATCACACCAGCCTTACAATTTGACACAGGGAAAGGAGGTGGTGGTTCTTGTAATGACAATTTGGGGAGTCTGTGGACAAGCCCATTAGAGTCTGACCCTTAATACTAGATGTAAGCTCATTTTCTATTCTGGTTCTGAATGGCTATGTATTTATCTTTTTTTTATCAGAAAATTTTGTTTGATAAGTCACAAAAAGAGGGGAAGACCTCGTAAAGGCTTTCTAGACGATGTAATCACACAATGTGGAGCAACAGGGTATGAAACGATGAAACGGTTGGCTCAAGACTGAGGAACTTGGAGAGAAACTTGGAGAGACACTTGATATAGAATTTTGAATGGGTCACTGAACCTGTCATAAACTGACAGATCACTGTTGATGAACTCACATTAGCAAATTTCCTCATGTATCTATTGACGATCTCCGGGTCCGGGCACTCGAGACGACGAATGATATCAAAGCTCTGGTTGATCTGAGTGAAGACATCAACCACGGAGCAAGAGAATCGAGCATGCTCGGAGCTCTTCTGGAAGTTCTCCTTGGCGTCCCTCTCCAGGGCACCGTGCAAGAACTCCATGGACAGCTCCTCGTTCTCACGCAGCCACTGCATGACGAACGGCTCAAACCAGCTATAAAACAATGTACATAGGATACAATTAAACTCAGTTTTAACAGCCGTAAACTATTTGCCCTGAAGCTAATTATTCCCGGGGGGGAGGGGGGTGGTCGTACTTTTTAACTTAACGATCTCATGAGGAATAAACTACACAAATTATCAAGGGTCATATAATCGTTCGGGTACACACAATAATCAAATGTCTCCGAAGGGAAGAACTCCCTCAGACGGCAAATAATTAACATAAAAATAACAGTGGTCATAGTATACGGAATTGTCTCATCAAAAATCAAGTACAAGTAGGATCGTTAATTAGTTCAACAAAGCGTTCAATAAGAAATCATATTGATAAAACCAAAACAGCATTGACGAAGTCAGACGATGAAGATGCTGATGATGGCGACGAAGATGTAGACAGCGATGACAGCCATGATGACGAAGACGGCAATGATGACGAAGACAGCGGCGATAACGGATACGAAGATTATGACGACGTGAGACGTTGATGAAGACAATGACAATAGTCTTGTTGATGAAGGTGATGAGACAATCAAGAGCAATGAAATGCGATGGTCATGAAGATAATGTCAATGATGTGGTGATGACGATGACGATAATCAGCGAATCAGCATGGCACAACGGATGATGGTGAGGGGATGACGAAGACAACAATCAACGTGTCAACACAACACAATGGATGAAGGCGATCCAAAAGACAGTGGTCAATAAAAGATGATGAGTCGATGATGATGAGGTGAGGCGATGACGAAGACGACAATCAACGTGTCAACACAACACAATGGATGAAGGCAAGGTGATGACGATGGCGACGAAAAGACAGTGGTCAAAAAAATATAATGATTCGATAATGATGAGGTAAGGTGATGACGAACACGACAATCAACGTGTCAACACAACACAACAGATGAAGGCGAGGTGATGATGATGACGATCGAAAAGACAGTGGTCGATAAAAGATAATGAGTCGATGATGATGAGGTAAGGTGATGACGAAGACGACAATCAACGTGTCAACACAACACAACAGATGAAGGCGAGGTCATGATGATGACGATCGAAAAGACAGTGGTCGATAAAAGATAATGAGTCGATGATGATGAGGTGAAGTGATGACGAAGACGACAATGAACGTGTCAACACAACACAAAAGATGATGGCGAGGTGATGACGATGACGATAATCAGCGTGTCAACACAACGAAGAATGTCGTTGGAAAAGACATCCTAGAATATGCTGGTAAAAGCAATAAACAAGTCTCTCCACAAAACAAGTCCTCCGGGAGAGGTCCGGGGACGAAGTCGTCAAGTCCATGTTGGATGAAAATTTGACCGGCACAGTAAACAAAAACACAGTATCGATATGTGTGTGCTGATGGAAAAATCAAAACAAAGCCCCAATTGCTGGTTTAGCGTGATTGGTTGAAACATGCGCGCAAAATTAATAGAACAATAGAATATATTAACGAACCAGACAGAACCGGTTGGGACATGTCTGAAAAGCCAGACAGCGGACCACGCAAGCGAAGTTAATTCTCCCTAGCTGCCATTTTGACAATAGAAAAGCAGTACGTATTAAACATGTACAAATCAATGCATAAAACGTTATTATACAATTTTTTTTTAAATGCCACTAAATCTAACCCTACCCCTAACCCCAAACCTTAACCATAAACCATTTACCCCTAACACTAATCCTACACCTATATTTGGGCAAAATAAAACCTACAGCAAATGTCCAGAATTCTTGATCTACTAACCTGGCATACTCTGGTGTCCTGTTCTCGTATTCAGTGACTCCTTCCACGTACTTGTTGAACATCCACTTCACCTTGAAATGAAGATTCATGTATTCTGCACTCGTACATAACCTCTGCTGGTCATGCTCTGTTTAGAAGGGTCAAAAGGTTACAGATAAAAATTAGTGAGCCCTCAGTCAAACTCAAAGCATGTCAAAATAGCAAATGAAGTGTTACATCAACAACAAAAAACAAGTCAGTATGCCAGTCAGTATAGCCATAAGATGACAATACAACAGACTGTTGCCTGTATATAATTGGACAAGAATAAGATAACTGAGAAAGATTAAAAGGGAAATATTCAATGGCAAAATTTTATTGCAGCAGGTTTTTATACATTATGGGTTTATAAAGTGGACATACAAGACATAGAGAAAAAATCTGGAAATTTACTGGATAATGAAGGACCTGCTTTTTTCTATTTAAATACATTTAGAGCAGATAAATAAATGTACCCCTATATAAAAGGGTCTCAAAATGTAAGCAATTTTAATACAGGGTTCTTGTACTGAAGACATCCTAGTTTTGTGAGTGGTCTTCAAAGAGAAGGTACAGTCCTTGGTCCTAGGTACCTACCCACCCACGAACCCATGCACACACACACACACACACACACACACAATAATATATTTAGAGTCCATATTTCAGGACTCCTCAATCCTCTCTCTCTCTCTCTCACATGGTGCACCCGCAAGCCTACTGTATAATAATATATTTATTATACCTTCAAGAGCAGACTTCATATCTTTGGCAAAGCCACACCACATCATGGAGGCTGAGAGTACACCCACGTTCAGCTCGTTAGGAAACCTGATCAGAAAGAGAGAGGGAGGGAGAGGCACAGAGATAGAGAGAGAGGGAGAGAGAGAGAGAGAGAGAGAGAGAGAGAGAGGTGGGAGAGAGATAGAGAGAGTCGAGACAGAGAGTCGAGACAGAGAGAGAGAGAGAGAGAGAGAGATAGGGGAGAGGGAGAGAGAAAGAAAGAGAGAGAGAGGGAGAGGGAGGGAGAGGCAGAGAGAGAGATACAATAATTAGGATTTTTCTTACTTGAGGCTTGTTTACACATATCTATTTATCGTGGAGGTTTTTTTAAACATGAATTGCAAGTGTGGATGATACCAGAAGCTACATGCAGCAAAGGATCTATTCCTACTCTCTTATCTTCTTCTTAGAAGATACAGAAATTCAATTTGTATTACGCTGACGTCATGATAAAAGAAACTATCGTGGTTAACTGCGTCATATGGGAACGAGCCTTTGCAGATATTCTCATCAAACACTAATTAGATTGTTCTTACGTCATTATAGTCTGGGCGCACTAAATTATCAGTTAAAAATAGCCCGCCTTTTTTACAACAGATAGGACAATAACAGGTAGCCAATTTATCAAGAGAAGTCATATATAAACCCTACTTTCATTTGCTTATTATATAAGTAGGTGTTTTTACTCTATACAAGTTTTATACCTGTTTCATTGAACTTGTTATCAATAACACATGCTAAGATTCTATTATGACAAATTAGCTCTCAGCTTATCAGAGGCCACACTATCAGTAGCTTATAACAGGTTTTGTAACTTGTTATTGATAACAATTTTTATGAAACAGGGCACTTTTCTAGTAAGAGATATGTAGAGAAATCTGTACATAAAGACTATTTACAGGAAAAGAGGACGCAGGTTCGAAACTGTGTCACGTCTTTCAGATAGTGATGTTAAAGATCAGTCCCCAGCATAAATAATCATATCTGATTGATACACATTTGTAAAAACACAATTCCACACACAACTTACTGGTTGAGCACTGAAGTGTAGGTAGTCTTGTCTTCCTCGATGACGGATACGATGAGGGATATCATCTTGGTCCAGAAGTCGAGGCTGCGCGGTCCGTTGGGGTCTTCCGGGTCGGGTTGCTTGACGGGTTGATCCGGTTGGAACTCTCGTTGGTACAGCTCAAAGCAGTTATCCCTGATGTAGTCGTAGGTGGATTGTAGACAGGCCTTGACACACCCTAGGACTACTGAGGCTGCTCTAGGTGGACTGGCTTGCTCTTGCACCTGTTGGAGACGGAAAAATATGAGCATTTCAAATAACTTGAAGAAGGTGCGACAGCTCAGTTGGTAGAGCAGTGGTCTTGTAATCCGCCAACCCGGGTATGAAACCAAGTCGATGTGCTAGTGCCATTTGGTATTAGGCATTAATCCTCATTAAAAGGACCTAAAGCCATCTGTCCTCTGGTTGCTTACTAATAAGCATTTATGCTTTCTTAGCAGTCAGGTAAAATAACCACCATTAAAAACATAGGTCCTGGTACAACGATTGCAAGGTTTAATTTTTTTTAATAAACAAAAAATGTACAAAAATGGCATGCATTCTATCCCTGACTATCAGTATACAGTGCAAGTAGTCTGTTATCATTTGCTTGTCAACTGAAGACTTTTCATGTGACTTACCTTCATTCTGAAGAATGTAATACTGGTTAAGAGGTCCACCATGGATTTGAGATCAGCTAGTCTGTCTACAGTATCAGCGGGGAAGTTATTCTGCCAAGCAAAGAAGGAGACAAAGTAACAATAAGAGCCTGTGTCTTTTTTAAAGGTAAAGACCAGTATTGGAAACGCCCCAATTTCAAAAAATGAAATGGAAGTTCTTATTACCAATCATGGGAAAGAATATGTTTTGACTAATTTTGCCGGGAAACCGCCTACTAATTGATATATTTGGTAAATTAGTTTATCTATTGGTATGTGAGAGATAAACACACTTGTCGCGCACATGTGCATAGTCCCATAAACATCTTTCTGTGTACAGTGCTTGTAACTTTACGAAGACTGGGCCAAATTTCTTATCATTTTGATGATTCCAGAACCTTGCAGTACACACCAATACTTATATGCTAGATGATCAACCTTTTCTGATCGATTCCACAATGTTTCTTTCACAATGCAATCGCATGACCATAACTGGTCTTTATCTTTAAATAACTAAAATATGTTAGAAGCCATATTAGAATATGTATACAGGATTATAAAAGATCTTCTGAACTAATTGAATATGCATATGTAAAAACTGTTACATAGAGGGCAATGTGTAGATTGTGTGTAATTACATGTGCATCTAAATGAAAGGAGAAATCTTTTTAACATTTATTATAATATATTCAGGCATTTATAAACAGATCATCTTGCCTTTTTCTCTTCTGCTTTCAATTACTCTGAAGTAAATATGAATAAACTGTGATTGCCGAGATCATCCAATTGATGATAGTAGTACCAGTTTCTTATGTAGCACTTTTTACCAATAACCAAAGTGCTTACAGTATTATAATATTTCTTCTCTTTTCTGAACTATCACACATACTTACTCTGTATGAATTGAGATCTATCCGGACTGAATTGTGAAGTTGATCGAGAAGGCGTACAAACTTCTCTTTCTGCAAATGAATTAACAATATAAAGGAATATTAAATCTAAGTGAAAATTTAATAAAAATGGTAACAACAGGATGAAAACAGAATTTGTTGAAAAATTGAAAAATGACTCTGGTGTGAAGCAGTCAAAAGAGGAGATATAGAAGGCTCATCATCTATGTCAAATATCATGCTCACATTTACTCATAATAGTTAAATTATGCACATTTACATATAATATAAAATAAAGTAAAGTTAATGTTCACACATATATTAGTGATACCGGTAATCATAAATAGTGTGTTTCTCTGAAGATGAATTCGGTTTGCCTACTTTCATATCTATCTAAGTTCTTCACAGTATCTCTGATTTAAGAATCATATATTCATTTTGTTTGTTTATTTATTTATTTGTCTGTTAAATAATTAATCAATCAACTCATTCATGTATTTATTCATTTATTTTTTTCACTTGGCATTCCATACTTAGTCTGAGGATTAAACCATGGATTAAAGTTGGTCTATTTTCAAGAATTCTACTCACCCCGAAGTTGGAGGCTGCGAATCTGTCACTGGCAGAGACCGCAGAGGATGCTGTGGTGTGTGCGTAGAAGGCATTGATATTGGCTAGTAATGTACTCATAACGGCTGGTACGCCTGAGCACATGTACTTAGATGAAAGACAGGAAAAGTGTCTGGAAGAAAGAAGGAAAGTGGTACATGTTTATCAAAATCAAACAAAAATAACATTTCTTACACTTTCCTTGTTCATCGACTTGAAGAGACAAAACAATAAGAAAAAAAGAAGAAAAATTGTCTAAAAGTGCCCCCTTCATTACAATTTCTCTGTTGTTCTTTTCTCTTTCTTTGACTCTTTGTCCAATAACCATACCAGCCTTTCACATCAATACTGTAGCAAATATTGTATATCCAAAGTCATCTCAACGACAAACATCTTGCAAAAAAGAGCTGACATTTTGTGTCCTTAACCCATACGTTGCCACCAAATTTACATGCACCATAGAAGGCATTTCATTACAACAGTGTTTAATCAAGGTTATCAATTCATTGTTAGTTTTAGTATTAGCAATGATATCAAAATTTGCAGTTCAAAGAAGAAAGACTAGCTTAATTGTCTTCATCCAAACCTGCAAAATTCAAAATATGAACTATGACGGTCAAATAGTAAAAGCCAATTTTTGTGTTTCGACTTACGTCATGGCTTGGTAGATGGACTCGATGCCGTATCTCATGGCAAATTCATCCACCACTTCCTGGGCAGTCTCGTCAAAGTAAATCTTCCAGGCATCATCGCCCTTGGCCGATGGAAGCTTTACCTGGCCCCCTTCCTTCATACTCAAGAAGTGGAAGAGATTCTGAATTCAAGAACAAATTATGGTATGATACTAGTTAATTTATCTTGTCCTGCAGAATAATGGATGGTTATGGGTGGAGGGAGGTTTGTAGAGGATGAGAAAGATTTTGAGTGGGTGTACAGGAGAAGATTTAGGTAAATGCATACAAATAAAACATTCTGACAGGCATTATTTTCCTCAAAAATATACTTTTTAAAGGATATATACAGACTGCTTATTTGTTGGGTAATAATCATATCTATAGTCCCTTGGTGATCTTGAAACAGAGAAATGACCCTCTGAAGGCACAGTACTTTTTTTAGATCAACTCCAGTCAATAGTTTTAATGATAAGATGGTGACGTGGATCCTAATCAAATGATTGGTTGAAAGTGTACACGTGACCGGGCATTTATTTTGCCTAACGCGTAATTGCGCGTAATTTGGGTAATGACCGGTCATTATCAAAATCATGTTATAAAACACCATTTTATAAAACAAAATAAAACATAATCTTATAAAACAAATAAAACACATCATTTTGTTCAGGCATTAGTAAAATTACCCACACTTGGTACCTTCAAAACAGTCCAAACGACCGAGGCGATATTTTAGACCGTTCCAAAGGTACCTCGTGTGGGTAATTCTTACTAATGCCCTCACCGATGTGTGTTATTTGTATACTTTTAACTCAAATACCATTAAATATTTGTATAATATTGGGTCGGTGGCAGCGATGGGATATGTCCCAAATCTATCAAAATGACCGGTGACTCACAACTGTCTAAACCTTACCTCATGAAGACAGGTGTATTGTACATGGTATGGGGCCACTGCTTTCTCCTCTCCCTTTATCTCCACTGATATATGCAACCTGATGGCACCCGAGACTGCTGATTTGTCTGTTCTTTTCTCTGCAATTCAAAGTTAATAAGAAAGCTCATAAGATCACACTCATATATCTGTCTATGTATGGATACTATCATGAGCAAAATATAATTTTAACAAATCTAATATCATACCAAGTATCTTGTCAACCAAGGAAACCAATGAATTATCAAGACTATGTTGGATTGTTAATCAGAGTCACCTACATATATTTAAGGTTTAAGGATCAGTGACTTTTTATTCCAAGCTTTTACAGTATATAAACATGTAATTTCACCCTTTCACATACCCTATAAAGCAAAACCGTTTATTGATTTGGAAAAATAAAATAAAAGAGAAAGAAATAGGGAATAAATATTATACAAATAAATCAATAATAAGTGAAACTTTGATGTTCATAAGGACTCTAGTGAAACCCTGGAACAAATGACTTTGAAATCAGAAACATTATTCCCACAAGAGTTCCAAAGGACTCACTATTACCATCTATGTATTCTTGTTTTGCACCACCATTTTATTGACAGTTCAATATGTTCTTGCAATTGTGGAACAACGGTATATAAAATGCAATTTGTAAAACTTAACACAAGTATTTTGCAAATATGAGTTCCTTGACATTCTGAGAGTATAATTCATGAAAGCCTCCATAAACTTACCTAGATTATACCAGACATCCATTTCACCGCTTAATGTCCTCACTTCAATGATTGTCTGGCCAAGAAAGTCATCGGACTCTCTCGTCAACTTCTGCATGAGTTTGGACTTCAGGTCATCATCTTCATCCCTGGTAATGGGATAAGATGGACAAGGACTCATTAGTCAAGAGATGATTAAAGGTCAAGAGATGATTAAAGGTAAAGACCAGTATTGGAAACGCCCCAATTTCAAAAAATGAAATGGAAGCTCTTATTACCAATCATGTGAAAGAGTATGTTTTGACTAATACATGATGATAACAATTTTGCCGGGAAACTACCTAATAATTGATATATTTGGTAAATTACTTTATCTATTGGTGTGTGAGAGATAAACGCACGTGTGTGTAGTCCCATATACATCTTTCTGTGTACAGTGCTTGTATACTTTATCAAGACTGAGCCAAATTTCTTATCATTTTGATGATTCCCGAACCTTGCAGTACACACCAACACTTATATGCTAGATGATCAACCTTTTCTGATCCGATTCCACAACGTTTCTTTCACAATGCAATCGCATGACCATAACTGGTCTTTATCTTTAACTGATTAAAATGGATCACGTGTGTTTATTGTTCACATTTTGCTGATATATAGAATCTTACTGTAGATGAATAAACGTGACATAGAAGCCTTAAAATGATTAAAATAATATATGACATTAACTGCAATATCTCAATCAGAGAAAATTGAAATCCTACAAAACATCATGCATCGATCAGTCTCTAACCCTGAATGATGTAAATGTTAAACACGTATAACTCAAACGTAAACATCAATTACTCTGGATCAAGGAGAATGTTAAAGACCTTATCCAACCAAAATACAGCTTGATATAAAAGAATAACTGAATGAATGTAGAATACAATTCATCCATTTCATTTTTTTTCTTCACTTTAAGCAAATATTTGATAAATGGGGATGTATCATCAAACACTGAATTTCAGTCAAGATGTCGAGGGTTCAAAACTCTGGCACACAATCTCCTTTTTGATCAGACGTGAATCTATAATTGCTATTCATCACCCAGGTGCAGAGGAGAACCGGATAGGCATATGACTCGACCAAATACACAAACGCATATCAAAATGAGGAATTCACTCGGCATGCTCTTCATGATGGTTTGTAATAAAATTTTAATATAATAACAATGATAATAGTTCATTCTTTTATAGCGCATTTCAGGACCGAAGGCCCTCTCAAAGCACTTTACAATTTATAAATGGTATATCAGACTTTGATGATATTTATGAAGCTGTTTTGAATCTCAAAAACAAAGATAGCCTCAATGGGACGTAAGTATGATGTACAAAACAAATATCAATCAGAGTAAAATTACATGCACATGTAATCAATATAGATATAGTTTAAAACCAAAATGTTCATATTAAAAATTCTGTGCAGTTTTTGACTCACCATACTCTGACCTTGATCCTGTCTGAGGAATTGTGGCACTCAAAGAAAAACTTTTCGTTCCACTCGGGGTTGAGGTTCTGCTGAACGGTGCGCGTCCGTTTCTTGACCTTGCCCACCTGAACAGTGACGTAGGGGTCGCTCGTCCCAGTCTTGTCCTTGGCAATGAGACCCTGAGCGCTGACCACAGTGATGGCAAGTTTGGCTGACCACTTGGACGTGCCGTCCAGCACCGACTGCTTGACCGCCTTCATATGCCCCGAGTGGGGCTGAGGCGGAGTGTTGAAAACCTCCCTGCAAGCCGCAACGAAAGAAGACAAGATTAGTATCGGTACATTAACTCTTTATCTGCAATGGATCGAATTAGCTCAGAACTGCCAGGTTGTTTGGGGTATATCACGCAAGTGATGAAAGTTGACTATGGCAGTCCTGTTTGTTCTCTTGGACGATCAAAGCTGGCGAAGAGTTAATCGCAAACTATAACATGCAGAGTGAATTTTAGATTCATGTGTTCTAATAAAACAAGCAGACATGAATCTCAAACCTGGAGGAGTGATGAGGTCTACGAGAGGAATGGTAAAGTAAGTCTGAGTAAGCTCTACCTTAACCCCTCTTTATCATCAGGAATTCCTACGCTAATCCTTCTTGATAATTATATGATTGGATGTAATTCTGATTAGAGTTAATTACTGAGGAGTGGACAAAGCTTTGACGTCCTTGTGTGTCTAGCTGTATGGCTTCTTTACGTAGGCGAAACAATGATGTGCAGTAGGTAGCTTCCTGTATATTACATATTATGTAATATATTATGTATTAACACTGTCATGGTTCATAAATATTTTGCCTCTGATGTGGGCTATAATAGTCAGTCGTCACATGGAATCCCAAACGAGAATTTGTTAATGTAATCTATTATCTAATAATTCAAAGAACAGCACAATAAAAGAAAATTGGCCTGTAATCCCAAATGTGACTTTATTTGAAAACATCTCATCAAATATGGAATTCATGGAATATGGACTTCCTGACAACATTTTCAAGCCAAATACTAATACAAACACTTAATAAAAAAATTGGTGAAGGGTAGTCAGTAATTCTTTTCCATATATATCAATGGTCACTTGGAAGGATTCATAATTTTGGGTGAAATGAAAGAAAATCTGGAATTTGTTGCATGGGTGTTGCAATCGTCGTTCATTTCTAATAAGAATACTAAAAGAATAATAATTCTATTCCATCACAGACATCTTTTGATTTTTTGATTCACTATGGAACAAAACCCAAGACTACCGCAAGTATGTATGAAATGGTGTACCAAAAGACAACTGTGGCTGACCACTGTTCCTGCCCTTAGTCGACCAAAGTAGGAAATGGGTTAAAATGTGCATTTGTAATATCAAAGAATTCAATACCTTTGTAATAATCCATATAATATTGCATTCTATCACACTTTGGACCTATCTTTCAACATGCATTTAAATTCCCTTTTGCATATAACATGCTAAACTGCTTTTAAAAAAATTGTGGAAAATAAAAATGACACTATAGTTTGGTTCATATCTCTGTATTATGTACATACAAGGTAAGTAAAGTAAGTATGTGTTTAAGGCATTTGTTGTGTGCAAGTTCCTGTTTGGGCCCAACTTGCATTCTTTTATGAATAAAACTTTTCTTTTAGTCTGCTGCAATTTTTTCTTATTATAAAGGCAGTATAATGCGTCATGCGTGAGCAAAGGTTGGAAACAGATAAACTTTTAACTTACTAAATCATCTCAAATATTAGTCTGTTTACTTACCAAATCAATTTGAATCTTAAACTTTTCCTTTACTCATTCATTTAGAATCTTCAACTTTAGACTTACCGAATCATCTCAAATATTTCTGGTTTGTTCCTCTCCCGAATCTTCATCCTATCTTTCATAGCCATGATGATGTTCTGAGTCTTGTCCTCTGCGCCGTGCTTGGAGCTTTTCTCTGCCGCTCCTGTTTGTCCAATAGTATCAACAAAACATATCCACATAAAACAAGGAAAATGTTTTCTATGCCAGACCCCTCCCGGGAATGAGAAGTTTCTGCACTAATGACCAAATTATAAACAGCATTAAAGGTAAAGACCAGTATTGGTAACGCCCTAATTTCAAAAAATGAAATGGAAGCTCTCATTACCAATCATGTGAAAGAATATGTTTTGACAAATACATGATGATAACAAATTTGCCGGGAAACCGCCTACTAATTCATATATTTGGTAAATTTGTTTCTCTCATGGTCCTGTGAGAGATATAGGGTAGTCCCATATACATCTTTCTGTGTATAGTGCTTGTAACTTTACGAAGAATGGGCCAAATTTCTTATCATTTTGATGATTCCAGAACCTTGCAGATGCTAGATGCTAGATGATCAACCTTTTCTGATCGATTCCACAACGTTTCTTTCACAATTCAATCGCATGACCATTACTGGTCTTTACCTTTAATCCCTAGACTACTGGATGTTCTTATTCCCATAGGTTTAATACAAGGATTACCCTGTTCCCATAGCCAAAGGGCTAAGTACAGAACCCAAATACAATGGTTATAACCAATACATTTCACTATTCAAGGAAATTTAAAAGATGAATAAGTGCTAAATACTAAGCACGTGCAGATAGGCTTAATTAAAACAGTTCATAATCAGGATTCAGTCCGAATATAAATTATAAATAGGCACTTTCCGAGACACAAAAATAAAGATACAAGAGAAATATATTAAGATTACATAAAAAAGATCACATAAAGAATGGAATTAAAGAAATAAGGATCAAAGGGAATACTTCAAAACTAAAGACAGACAGAGAACAAGTACAATTTTTTTGTAAAGTTTGAATATAACAGGAAACATTAAAAAAAATAAAAAAATATGAATACAAATATTACAAGCACAGAGATTTATCGACACTATATCAATAGTATTCTCCTACAATAAGCATTAATCATCTACATTGTCCTTTAGTGCTATAAATTAGGTGACAAAATCTGTGGTAATATGCATTATATCCTGTTCTGTATCTATTTAAAATACTCTGCATCTTCACTATATCTGTTGGGGCAGAATACAGCAATTTCATGCAAAGCAAATGTCATATTAATAGAAAAATGATCTAACCTTCTTGTTGAAGAGAGAGGTGGACGAGATAAAACAAACTGATTGGAAAATGAAAGCTGGCGTTTTCTCACTATAAAGCCTCTTCTACAACAACTTTAGAAATACATGTATAGTTAATGGGTATTTAAAGAAGAATGGCAAAAATACAGCTTCAGCCTTGTTCCAGTTAATGCGATTGCATTGTGAAAGAAAAGGTGTGGAATGGATCAGAACAAATTGATCATGTAGCATGTTAGTATTGGTGTGCACTGCAAGGTTCTGGACTCATCAAAATCATAATAAATTTGGCCCAGTCTAGGTAAAGTAACAAGCACTGTACACAGAAAGATGTATATGGGACTACACAAATGGTGTCGGGGCTAGTACTACCTGATTTTCTTATCTTTCTATGCACATTACTCGGCCAGTATACATTTTCTTCAAAAATTGTTTGGCTCATGACATTTATTTGTAATCTTGAACATTCAGTGTAAGTTTTGTTTGATTCTGTAAGAATTTTTTTAAATTTTCTTTTACCAGAACTCAAGTTTATCTTTAACTTCCATAAACCTTCATTGAGTAACTTAGCGAAATGTCACGGTGCAAGAAGACGCGTCCAGAATGCCAAAAGGGTGTAATAGTTAATGAAATAGGTGAATAAAAACTGGTAATTTGACATGTTTTGATGGTTTTTTAAACAGATATTTAGTATTTTAGTCTAATCAAGGAAGTAGAGATTATTACTACCTCAAAGGCATAAAAATATGATTTTTCCACAATTATGCATTTTACGTTCTAGAGGCATCTCTTGGTGGCATTTCATTTCGCAAAGCTATTTCAATCATTAAATTATCAGAAGCAGAAAGATATGTGAACCCTCACACCAATCAACATTTGTCTGGCTCTCCAGAGCCTACATTCTTACAAGGAAATTAGAAAGAGAGATTATGTCTCAGAAACACATGAATACATGAAATGAATCATTCAACAGGAACCCTTGGTGCAGCAGCCAATGTCTAAATTCAAGCTGGAAGAAGAGAAATCTATGTAACGAACCAAACCATCCTAGACCAACCTCAAGGGAAATCATGAAACAATTTTGGGGTGATTTCAAGTCGAGTGCCATATGGTATACCTACACTTCAGAGATATTTTCAGTAGGTATAGATTGGGAGGGAGGTAAATATGAATAATATCATTACAAAATTAGGTTTAAAGGCATTGTTTAACATTGTTTCCAGTTTTACAAATATGAGATGCATGGCCTTAGGTGTCTGTGACATGGTTTAATATTGAAGCCCTACAAAGTGCCTCAAAAAAATAAAAATCTTCCTCATACTCATTTTCCCCAATACACTGTAGTTAATATCTTAAAATCATTAATATCTTAATAATCAGACGGACAATCTGCTTGTAAAAGTCATGGGATACTCGACTGACCTAAAGGTTTATAATTATGTTTGCAGCATGAGCTAACTCCAAGATTTTGTTTAGAATCTGAGGCAAAGATACCCAATCCCTTTAAGAGATTTTGGCTGCATGAGCAACCATACTATAATACCGACAACTCGATTTGAAATCCCCCATTCATAAAAGCAGCCAAGTTTCTTCTTTCCCTGATTAATGAACAGGAAATACCTGTGTAACTGCATGGTGATCGATGACTGATGGACAATAAAGATGGAGAAAAAAATATGTTTCTGAAGTGAGCACAATGCCAAAGAAAGCAACAATGAATGACAATTCCTTGTGGTGATGATGGTGGTTGTGATGATGGTAGTAGTGGTGATGATGACGATGATGACGATGATGGTAGTGATGAAGATAGTGGGGATGATGATGATGGTGATGACAATGATAAGGATGGTACTCATAATGTTGTTGATGATGAGAGTAATTGAGGATAAAGAACTAATGATTTTGATTTATTTTTTGCACATTTAAATAAAGTTGATTAGGTCTGAACCCCTTGTAAGTGTAGGGTACGCACATGAGGATTTAACGATCATGATCATAACCTTCAGAATGATTACGATAGCGATGATTTTACATGAAACATAGGACATGAAAATTTAAATTCTTTGGAAAAAAACAACACATGTTTGGGTGCAAATGGCCCTCATCCCTATAGATAATAGATAAGGATAATAAAGACATATTTGTATTTTCATGCTTGAAGGCAAAAACATTTTTGGTTTAAAAAAATACAATTAATGGTTTTTCTTCGTTTTTGATTGAAAGGTGGAAATCAAGGCCTCTGTCACAGATCATGCTGTAAACTGCCTAAAAATGCCATGAAAAAAATATAATGACAGTAGCATAGTGAACTTCACAACAATGCATGAGCTTAAAACTGAAAAAATGTGTGTATGAGAAGGACCCTTTGATGTGCAGGAGCATTTTTTCCTCAATTTACCAATGTTTATAGCATTCTAATTTTGCTTTTGATGTTTTCTTAGGCAGTTAACCGTGACAGGTGGGAGTGAGGCTTAAAGATACACTTTATGCAATAAAATTGAGTCAAAACATGGGATGAGGCAGATAAATGGATGGACTGGAGAGAAACTACTATTTTAGAGGGCGCTCGATGATCTCATTTGTCTTTCAAAACTTTTTAAGTTTAGCAAGCCGCTCAAAATGTCTGTCCAGGAAAGAAAGACCTGTGTGCAGACTTCCTGTAACATGGTATATTAATGAATGGATTGTGAAAAAAACAGGAAGATGTGAAAGTAAGAAAATTGGACTATCAAAAATAAAAGACCTACAAAAGGAAGACCAATAGTGAAGACCAAAAGAACCTAATGACCATTTAAAACTGGAAACATTTGAAAGAAGAGACTACGGTATTTGAAAAATAACCGAAAGAAGAAGACCTTTAGAAAGAGACATCATTGTAGCATGAAGATTTTTTGTTTTTGTCTACAATGAAGGAACCTGCAAAGCCAACCATGAAGGCAACAGCCAAATGCAAGATTTAGAAGCCATTCCCGCCACCAACATCCTGTAACTTTACCATCGTCGACACAATTCTCCGCATCTTCAAATTCCTCTTCCATTGTCTCCATGACAACCACATCCTCCTCCTCCTCCTCATCTTCCTCGTCATTAATGACCATGACTATGTCACAACGATCTTCTTCTTTCTCGGCTAAGTCGCCCTTCCCGAAGAGTATGGCGGGAAGCATAGCGAGGTGGTGAATAGCACGGACTAACCAACATGGCTGCGATTCGTCAATCGTCTCGCAAGCTCATAGGATAGACAGTAAAAACATGCATGAATTATCATTGCTGTTCATCAAAGCCTTCATCGCCATCGATAGCAGTGGAGGTTACCAAGGGCCCACACTTTTTTTCCTAGGGCTCCTGATCGAAATATTGGGAAACAATCTGGTCCAGGCCCCTGACAACATTTTAAGGATCCACAGGGACGTTTTTTTATATTTTTTAATGGGAGGGGGTTGGGGGGAGCTTTGTTGAGTTAAGCCCTCAATAACCATTGTCCCCATGTGAGACAAATTAGTTTTGCTTCATACTGGATGAAAAAAACCCAACACTGCAATGCGTGATGCAATCTTAAAAGAAAACGAACCCCAAGAAATGAATTTACTTATTCTGAGAGATCTTTTATATTATTGCCCATTAGTATACAAGATTCCCCACCGAAATGTATGAGAGAGGTATAATGCAAGAATAATGTAGTTTCTCAGCACGACATGGGCATTGCCACTTTCTTGATAACATGACGTACTATGCAAAGTCGTTTATCAAGTAAATGTATTCAAATTTATGGATGCTTCTTTCCCAGACGTGTGTGCTGATGAAAAATTTCATTCACCTGCTATTATGCTTTGTACTATGATTGTCAGAACTCAAAGTGCATAAATAAGTTGGTGCTCTTCTGGGGTGAAGGTTTCTTATTAATGAAATAGATTTGTCAACTACTATACTATAGTATTTATCAATGAATTTAGTTACATTTGTTCCCCTGTTATTTATTTCACCACATATAATTTCTACCTTTTCGGTTGTGATTTTTCCTCGTTGAAAAGTAAAGGTTTTGTTATTTCCAACTAAAGCTTGGTGCATGATACATGTACAACTTAACTGGTACGTCACATTTTCAAGAAAATGGCTGCGCCCATGTCATGCTAAAAGGCATCACACCATGCCAGGAATATCTTCATTTATATATCTCTTGTACATTTTCGTAAGGAATATTGTAAATCACAGGGCAGGAATATATCTCGTTTTTGAGAATAAATACACTTATTCTTTGGGGTTAGGTGTCCTTTAACTCATTGACTACCAAATAGTTTTATTCCCATAGGCTTAATACCGCAAATACCCGGTTCCAATAGGCAATAGATGCTATACATGAACGAAGGTCAGAAAAGAAGCATCCATATTCACTTAACAATTTGTACAATACCGGTAATATAAAACGTGATCACTACTCAAGCTTTGGGAGACAATAACATAAATTAAAGCCTTGCAAATAGCTCTAAATGGAATTCAGGGATATTTCTTTTTAGATGGACAATAACATATATGGTAAAGGAAATATTGACCTTTACAAAGTTCAAAATAAATATTTTTTTCTAGAAAGAGATAGAAAAGAAGTGTAAGCAGGAAATGAATTTTACATATAAAGAAAACAATTTCCTCTCTTCCGTCAAAGCTACTTTCTCTATAAATTAAATCTGAAATTGTCTACCAAATATTTGACGAAACATCAAGACTAAAAAAAAATCATTCACATGAAACCGGAACTGGTGTTTTCCATGAATCTTCGACATTGGGCATTCTAGAAAGACTTTCAAAAGCAATGTTTATCCAACAAAAACTAAAAGAGCAACAATCACAACATTAACAAAGCAAAACTGGCACAGTATAAAATAACATCTGAAAATATAAATAAAAAGGTTTAAAATGCAAAAAATACTCTTTTAACTTGAACATAAATAAAGAGAAGGAAAGGTTGGTATAGACATGAAAATGACAGCAGAAATTAGTACTTTCAAGCTTAAGAGTCACATAAAGACAAGAGCATATTCTACAATTTCATAGTTCCTCAGAGACAGGCAAATCAGACAAAGTATTTTAGTGAAATAAGGAAAAAACATCACTGGAGACATGATTAATCTATTAAAGAAAAAGATACAGGTCTATTAAAAACATGTCTAAAAGGAGACAATGACAAGAAAGCAAAATCATACAACTTACAAAAAAAAATCATACTAGAAACTGTGTAGTAATCAAAGCTATAAAAACTTCTCCTAATTATTAAAGGTATTTTTGGTATAGAATTTATCAAAAAATTGATTTGCAATCACATCAATTAGAAACCAGTTTCATACTGAGAAATCTGTTTCATCATTTCACATATAATTTGTAATGTCAAAATGCAATAAAACAATAGTAAGGGTATTTTGATGTCACTAAAAAAATTGTTAACATGCATATATGTACTATGACAATTTTTCATGTAAGTGTGAATCTCAAGTCTATCCTCAACTCAATAATTCTATCACATAAATGAAATTGATGAAAGATATTTCAACTCATATGAACATATTCTTTGATTTAATGTAAGGGTTAAACTAAATTTGAAAATAAAGAAAGGCATACAGATTTCTACTGCATTACGAAGAGGAAAGCACTTTATGTTTTCTTTGGGTAAAGGGGTGTGGCCAGGGTGCAAAGGAGGCATGTGTTTAGGAAAGGAGGAGGGGCATGGTAAAGCTAATGAACCAATCAGGTTTGTTGTCTACCTTCCATCATCATAGCAGATGCACACCTAGCTCTGTCTGTATAATCAAGGGACACACATGATAGATAGATAGATGAAATTTCAGTTATAAAATTGCTTGTCAAAAATATTTTCTTTAATAATTCTCAACTGCTGTCATCACAATTGTTTTCCATTTGAAGCATAGATACAACCTACATAATTTACAAGGTTTGTCCCAATTATGTGTACCAGGTTCAGATGTAACAAGCAACTATGATCAAAACAACAACTGTGATAAATTGTAAATTGACTTTCCAAAACTACAATTAATTTAGAAAATGTGGATTAAAGGACAGAAAGTTTGCCACTGTTTTAATCCCAAAAGGTGTCAGGATATAACCAAAATTGAAGGAAAATATAAAATCATGATCGTCAAATTGGGGAAAAAATTGAAGGTGCGTGGTTGTAAATAAAACTGAAGAGATCGTAAAAAAATCATAGAAACGATGATGATATGGAAGGTCAGAGACATAGAACGTGATTGGTCAATTAAGGTGAGGTCAAGGGTTACAGACTTTTTCAGAGAGGGAAGAGAACACTGTAGCGCAAGCAGAGAGAAAAAAAACAAGACTCTAGAGATATTTAGATCAAACACAGGTTTTTAAAACTTACTGCTCTTCTTAGTCATGAAAACTGTAAAATGACAGACACATACAGAAAGGGGTGGGGACGTAATTGTTAGTATTAGGAGTTTAACTTTTTACAAAATACTTTTCATCTACTCTAGTTTATGATTTATTTTAATATTATAATTCATGATGAAGTAAGTTTCAGTAAGAAGAAATTATAGGAAACTTTTGCAAAACAGATTGAATAATAATTTTTTTTTCTTCATCTGTTCAAAATAATGCTTTTAAGACTATTTTCTCCCAATAGTTTAAGAAATTGATGATTAATGATGTCTTTTTCCCCCTTTATTTCAACATCATTTTAATTTTAGAATGTTTAGAGGATAGCTCCAGCTCTTCAGGAACAGAATCTCTTAAAAGGGGATCCAAAAGCGATTGCATGTTTTTTGTTTAAATTTATTTTTTACAGATAATTCAAACAAATAATTAAAACATAAATAAAATAATTAAAAAAGAGCTTCCAGGGCAGTTTCTTGTTTATTTTGTCCTTACATGGGCAAATTAACACATTTAAGAACAAATATTTGTCAGAAACCATGAAATCAGACTTTTTCTGAATGCTTATCAAGGGGACAGTGTGCAACATCATGAGTTTACAATGATATCTTAAAATAAACACAAATTACAAACACAAACACAAACAAACTCAGAAAAAAGCTTCAGCAACCACTGAAGAAACCTAACACAATTCAGACTGTATGTCCCATAATTTTACAATGGTTGGTCAAACTCCAATAGTTATCATTTTAATTCAATGTAATGATCACAATCACCTGAACGGCAAACGTTATATTAGTAAATAATTGTTATTATCAAAGTATATGTGTCATAGAAGGGGCATTCTTCTATGACAATTTTTCTCTTTTTCAGAATAAACATGGAATGGGAGCTACTTCGGATGGCATAACCTGATACTTGATGCTCCTTTTTGGGCAGTATTAACTTCTTCTGTTATCTTCAACTAACAACAAACCAATATCTAATATTTTCTTATATCAATGGATTCAATATTCTATCTGACGATTAAACTTTGATTCCCCTTTCCCTTAATCTCCTGATACGATATATAACAAAAGAAAAGTTAACGCTGCCTTTGAAATGGGGTTCAAATTCGGAGCGATTGGGTAAGACATGCTACAAATTTCAAATGGTTGAAATGGATTACTCGGCGGCGGCGGGATAATGGATCAAAGGTCGAAGGTCAATCTCAGCCAATCAAACACAAATCATTGTGAATGGGGAGGATGCAAGGATGAAACAAAATAGGGGATGGGGAAAATTTTCAGGGGCACACTTTCCATCTTTTTCATTTCTTTTGTCAAGCCTTTTTTTTTAAAGGTCGAAATTCTCTTCTCGCGTTTTGTCCATTGTATCATTGGACCAAAGAGTACCCTATTTGATTTCTAAATGTATACATTTTTTATCAATCTCTTTTAGACATTTTCCATTCATCTCAGTTGATCTCTCATAAAAAGATGATTTTTAGGTCATGAACTATTAAAATTAAGTCACTAGTACCTACCCGATCTGATACAACACCTTAATCAACAATTCAATAATCATATCTTGCCACATCCTTCTAAGCAATACTCACGCTGTAAGCAGTCGGCATTCAGAAGGTCTTTGCACTTCTCGTGACATTTGACCCCGCACTCTGAGCAGCGCACCCCCTGGCGGGCGATGCCCCAGAGCAGTCCCTCGCACTCGTAGCAGTAGGTGGGCGTGGTGGCGGTCCAGATCTCGAAGTTGTGGGGCGTGGTGCTGGAAATTGGATAAATCAGGGCTTGTAGGGTCTTCTTGTAGACGTGGCTTTTCTATAGGGTCAACAAAAAGGTCATAGGGTCAACAAAAATAAGGTCATAGAGTGGTGAAGTGTGACGTCATTTTTTTTTTTTTTTTAAATTTTTCTTCATTTTCCGAAAGAGCATCAAAAATAATGTCCGAACGTCAAAAACCAGTGAATTCGCTGAGATATGGCCATCTGAATAAATAGATTTCCTATGGGAACTCGATGTTATATTGCTCTGGTTCATAACATTACAAGCCAGAGCAATATAACATTGAGTTCCTATAGGAAATCTATTTATTCAGAAGATGTGGGGCAATACATAACATATTCAATTGATTTTCTACATTTCGACATTATTTTTGATGCTCTTTCGGAAAATGAAGAAAAAATTGAGAAATTCAAAAAAAATTATGTCACAGATTTGGTTCTCTTTTGTAATTCTGAGGTGCCACTTGTACATCTTCTCTTTAAAGAAATTGTTAAACAATGTTTCCAGTTTTACAAATCTGAGATGCATGGCCCTACTTACATGTTATTAGTGTCTGTGAAATGGTGTAATATTGAAGCCCTAAACAAATTGTGCTTCAAAATGATCATAAAGTGCTTCGAAAGAGTAAAAATCTTTGAGTCTCAATCCATCCACTTGAAAGGTTTCCAATAACCATACAGAATGAATTCTTTGAGCAGTCATTCTTGTTAATATCTAATTAGACCTGGTTTTGCCATTCTTTTGTCTTTTCACATTGTAACCTGAGGGACTTAAGTCCCTTTCACACCGCGTACGATTGCATATAACATGCATATAGGGTTGCGTACGTTAAAAAAAGCCTGGCGTTAAGGGTATATAGGTTTGCTTACAGTTGCGTACGCTTGCTTACTGTGAGCGCAAGCGCCGTGCAAGCAGTCAATGTGACTAGGCTGCACGCAGGTAGGATCTAGGACGCCTTTATACGCTTTTACTGCTTCGTCGGAT